>JAYGXS010000009.1:5841657-5854433 GCA_036362985.1 Ligula intestinalis
AAAATTCTTAAGTTGTCAGTTGCGCATTTAAACCTCTCCCTTTCCAATTTAAACGATAAGGATTATCTCAGGCTTTCGAAAAGTTTAAAAAGATCTCACCTCGTAACTATCAGCTTCCACATATGCGTGGGTATGTATATGTCTCACCTTGCAATTCTGCAGTTCAGGGCGCAGAGTACTTCGCTTCTTAAAATTTCATTAACCAAGATAATTTTTTAGCAGTTTTTATCATACACGCAAGCCAATTCATGCCACCATTTCGCTGAGCATTGTTATGCATTTATATCGCATGGTTTTTCGCCGAGTAATGTTATATTATGAATTAAAAAGAGCAATACAGGATTATCCCCAAAAGGTATGTCATTAACACAGCGTAGACTAAGAAGCAAATACAGGAGTGATGCGCAACATATTCCTTAAGCCGTCAACCCCCAGGTACAGCTTGTGTAGGGGGAATTTGGCAAACGCATTAGTCCCTTTTATTAGAGGAACGCACTGGGTATGAAAAAGTATCATACGGAACACTAACTAGTCATTCTAGGCATTTCTTAATACTAACCTTACCAGAAGCCACATATTGGTCACATTGTCTCTTTTGTGTGCTGCTGACTACATACCGTTATATTCGGTCCTCCTATTCATGGTAAGAGGGCCACTAATTAAGTCATTATTTCGTACTCTGGAAAACAGCCTAACATTGCCAGGTATACATTTGGCATCGAAAATTGGGGCTTCTGTGGTTTATTGTCCAAACGGTCGACACGTCAGCGCATCCTCGACACTATAACCAATTTCGCATCTTCGCAACTACCTCGGTGCACTAGCAAACGAAAGCATTCAAGCTTGCTACCAGAGGGGATAAACGGATCGCGACGTAACCCGAGGTTTTGTTTATGAGGAGTGGTCGAATGGCGAACCGATAGTCAGGTTGCAATTATTCCTTCATACGGCGGCCTTGGAGGCACTCCGACTTCATGCGATTAGAGGCAGGCGTGACCGCGCAATTAGAGGCCGCTGCGGTCTCCAGTCTTCTTCACTTAGTAACGATCCGGTGTCAAACCGGAAACCTGTGCCTTTCACCCATCTCTTGATATATTTTTAACGACTTTGACTCAAATATATATCTGCATTTAGAATCGAAACCAAGTTTCGCTGAACAGAATTCTGACTGCTTCGAAAATTGCCCCGCTAACACATTTCACTAAAATTCTTATTAACATTGTGCTGGCTAAAGTCTATCGATTTTTTCTTTCATGCTTTCTTATTGGCGTGTTGCCTGTGGATGACACATCCCATCCACGGCGCGACAACCGCTTGATACCAACTGGTACCATATGCATACGAGCAAAAACACGTGAGCGTTGACGTGCATAGACGCATCAGGCGGATAATAACAACAGAAGGTCGAGTACGTCAGACAAATAGAACTTACTCCCAGTGGCCGCGGAAAACCATGTCAACTACATTTTCTCCAATTTAAACTAATCCTACGAAGCCGGTTCAATGCCTGCCCTAGTTTCCCATTACAAAACCCATCTAACCACTGGTTCCGTAAAAAAAGCATCTTTGGTTCCAAAAGTATGTGAAGGCAGAACATAAAATACCATTGCCACAAAAAATTGTTTGCCCGTCTTCAATCACATATTATAGGAAAATGTAAATGTATTGTTTAGTATCACAAGCAGGCATTTTCTGTTTGTCTTCATTGTTATGCTTAAACACGCCATAATGGTACTGGAAATGATAATTTAAAATGCGTTTTTTTCTATCAAAATGAAAAGTACTCACTGCGTAACTTGTTTTCCAGTGCGAAATGTATTGACTAGATGTCTAACTTTATGCCCACGATCGTAGACAACACAAGGCGAAGTAGGCATTTTGTCAACGTCATGCAAAATGAAACATTCAATGCCAAACAGTAGATCGCCGGGAGTGCTCTTCCTTATCTCCCTGACGATGTCATTGAATAGTTTAGCTCGATTAAAGTTGGCATTGCCCGTCTGCTCCACGAAATGTACGGCAAACTGACTCCTATGGCTGTTTAGAAAGGTGAGCTGTGCATTAAGAACCTGGGCAAATGCTCACTGAGATTCCTTTAAGGAAACACAATGGCCAACAAATTATTTGCAGAATCCCCTAACGGCCTTGATTTGCCTTGCAATTTGGCATCAGTTGTACTCAGTTCGGATGTGTTTGGTGATTGCAGAAAGGAGACTGAATCAATGCCAGCGTGGGGAAGGTAAATCGTCCTAAAGGACTGTTGGAAAGCGTCAATGAAGTAGATATTAATGCCATTTACTACAACTAGCACGATTACGATGGAAGACACGAAGCACCGCTTGTAGGGCCATGTCTTAATCATGCTTCTCGCTGACCTCCAGACGACTGTGTAATCTCGTAAGTAGATTTCAATTACTAAGGGTATTGCAGGTAAACGTAAACTGTTGATTTTTTGTTTGCAAAACAATTTTGTGCAGGAATGCTTCTCATTGTGTAGCTTTTATGACTATTTCTAACTTCTTATGTGTATTCATCTGTAGATGTTGACGGATACGCATGGATACGGCCATTCGTGGTATGCCACAGTATGCGCCATCACTAGATTCATATGGGATTTTGAAAACCTTTTCTTTTTGGTGATGCGCAAGAGAGGTGCCTGATGGCACAGCAAGTTAATTGAGTCGAGTATCCAAGCGGGTGTGTCAGTGTGTCCATTTCCGATCCAGTCAGAACCGATGCATCAGTGAGTAAAACGTTTCCTCATCTTTTGCCAGTGCACTGTATCAAGGCTCCCAAGAAGGATTTTTGTTTAAGTGAGTGAAAGGTGAACAGTATTGTGAGAAAGAAGGAGTGTGTTTTTACGAAAGTCTATTACCTGGACTATAAAGTGTCATATTATGTCATGTCTGAATACTTTTGCTTCGTTTTTGGTTGCAATTCGCTATGAATTTTTGACATGCAGATGTGCATAGCTGGTCGCACAAAGAGTATCTCCTTCAAGGGAGCACTCAGCGGAATCCAACCTTTCTCACAGTTAATGTTTAAATTATCAAATATGTTCGCTAGGAAATAGCGCGTCTTACATAAACACAGATATTTATTTGCATGTCCTTATTTATTATAGTTTGTTGGTGGGATAGATTTTAACTTTTTTTAATTTTTTGCTATTTATAATTTTGATGCCCTCTTATCATGCTTTATACTGCAGTTGATTAAGAGTTCATCTACGTCAACGTACCTGAGGTTGATGTTTGCGTTCTGGAATAAGATTAGCAAAGGCCGCGGTAAGTAGCACCAAGAAAATTTTCAATTAACAAATGAAAACATTTTACTTTGCTTGATTCGATTTGGCTTCCTTAACTCATTAAGTTCATTTCAGTTAGCTTTAAACGTTTTAATTATTTATCATTTTTTTGTTTTTTCTAGATAATGCTTAAGGCTTAATTATTTAAGCTTCATTTATGTTAGGACCATAAGTTAGCATTTAAGTTGTCGTTATTTTTTGTTTATTTATTTCCTTATAATTGCATAGCTGTACAATTTAATATCGGTAAACTTTTTTGTTGACAAAAACTTTACCCTGCAAGTATTTGCATGCTTAATTTGAGTTGTCAAGTTCGGCAAATATACGTTTTACGATATGATTTTCCGGCCAAAAAATGGTAGGGTAGATTATTTCACCAATTAAGCCAGTTGTATCCTTACTTTAAATTACTCCTGTATTACAGAAGGATGGAATTTTTGCGTGCTGGTCTGGGACCCAAAGAAGAGTTCATCCAATAGTGGAACACCAGAGTGCTGCTACTAGAGAAGTTAAATACATCGGCACATCAAACCCCTAAGATACAAGTGGAAGAGGGAGTCTCATTTATGTGCGGCTAATATATACTTCAACGTATTACCAAATAGGCCTTGAGTGACTGTAATCGGGGCTCACGTGAGAGCTGCAATCAAAAACAGGACGGGTCAGTTCCTTAACCGATGCCTTAACACGAACTACTATCATGCGTATTCAAGAACTTAACCTACAGGACAGTGATATTGTTACACGACAGTAAGAGCGTGGGTTTATGATCGATATATTGCGGGTTTGATCCTCGGCTACCACAACGCATGGGTTTGGGTATGCTGGCTGATGAGATGTAAAATCCAGAAATGACCGCATCAGTCTCCGTGACTTCGATCGTTTCGCCTTCCTTTTATTAAATAAACTAGAGATCATTCCGAATAATCTAGTTTTACTGGCAAATTCTGAGCTGCTGACACAACCTACCAGATAGTTAAAGGGGACTCTGATACCATAAAGCCAATCTGTGTGTTATACCGTAAGGTCAGCACAGTTCTCTTTTGCCAAACGCGTTGTGTTGATCTCACGTGACGTAGGACTGGTGATCGTGCATAGAAAGACCAGTGCGGCGGTCAACAAGACAGAAACGGCGAAATTCAACCAAACGTTTATATAATGCAAGAAATTGTGAACCAAGTATGGTCTGGGTAATATCGGTGCTAATTAAATATCCAGGAAAACGATCTAAGAAAAGTGAGGATCTGATTACAAAAATTTGAAACGGAAGCAGTTTGCAGCCTGAGGATGAGGGCCAAGCCTGGATTTTGACGGTAAGCTGCACTAAGAGGGACTACTGATAGCTCAGCTCTGGTGCACACCAGCGAATTTCTACGACTGACGCTGTCACAGTCATCAAAGGTCCGACGGAGGCCGCGTTTACCGCTATCAAAATTTAGTGACTCATGCCATTAAATGTGGTGAAGTACATGATTCTGCACTTCGATAGAACCATCACTTTAAAGCATATTTTCCCTGGTGAAAATTTGAAGACTTTATAAACAGCCAAATTTTATGGATGCATGGATTTCCAATAGGCTCTTCAGTTGCTCCCCCTTCCATTGCGTAGCGGGAATTAACGCCAGAGAAAATACACAGCTGAATCCATACAGAAAAAATCGATAAAAAACCGAATGACCAAGAGACATTCGATAAAGTTGACGTTCAAACACTTAAGACAGCAAAGAAACTGGTAAAAAAGCGTCTAGGCAAAATGAAAGTAAATTTGGGGAGGTAAATGTGTAAAAAAGGAGCCACTGTTACCAAGGTAGAGATAGGTTGACTACATGCTCCAATTGTTTACAAATGTCGGGTTAAAACCACCTTATGTAGGCTGCCTCCAGGTAGCGTAATGTTGCGAATGGTTCGTGCTTGCACAAGTACTTGGAAGGATGTGTTAGGGTCAATTGAGTGGCCCGTATCTAGCAGAGTTTCAGTGATTGATGAGCGAAGTGTTCATTGTTCATTGTTACAAAACCAGCTAAGTAATTTTTAATTTGCTCTGGTGGCCAATTACATTTGCGTTTACCTTATGTACTTGCATTCGCAAGTGCACGTAAATTCATAAACACAAGGCATCCTTTGCACGAGAAAACGGTAAAAGCTTTGCAATATTGCAACTTATAAGCTCAGCTGCATAATATGCCTTGTAAATGGCATCAATGAGTCTTCTCTTGATGGTATGGAAAATGTTGTCACCTTTAAAAGACAAAGATAGGAAATATATTATTCTTCGGAACTACCTGTTTCATCATTTAAGGGCGAAATGGTTTGTTATTTTTTTCTAAAAACTGTGTTGGGTATCCGCGCTTCTGTAGAGGTACTTTGAGTTTAGTTATTTAAGCTTCCAATGTATCCACAGAACAGATTTTTCTCGTTCTCTGGAAAAGTGTGAATACCAAGTTTCGTTTCCATTGAATGGACACAAAACTCAAATAATGCAAGTACTGTCATTTCCACGTATTATTATTGTAGACAGTTCGTGTGATAGAGCCATCTTTCTCTCTTGACATTTGAACATGGAGGAAAGAAAGCTTGTTCTTCCGTTCCTCTGCCATGGTAAATTTGATCTGGGGATGCAGGCTGTTCATTATAAGCATTAATTGTTCAGCTTCTTTGATATTTTCTACGATCGCGAGCACGCATCACGTATCACCTAAATTGTATGCCACTGCCTAGAAGTAGAGGCTCAGAAGGATATCGGGCTGCGTATCACGTCTTCGCTAAAACCCGCACTCCACTACTTTAATAAGGCCAGCTCCACAACGGCCACCTTGTATCTTATTAACCCCCCTTTTCGTAATTCAATGAAATATGCTTTGTTTGAGAAATCACGATCGCAAAAATATGTTTCCATCAAATCATCATTAGGCCAACATTGTTGCAGGGTAAAATAATTTACTCTTATTACAATTCATCTTTAACGCGCCACCCGCACGGAAGGTCTACGTGCATAACTTCCTGTTTTGGGGGAGGGGTAGGGGCGGATACTTGAAGAGATTTTTGTTGCTTTTTGCGTGTAGCGAACAACCGTCACTAGGGGGTAGCGGCAACATGCGATCGCCACCTGGCATCGGGGTCGGCCACGGAATTGACGTGGCTTTTACCAGCTTCTTCTGACAACACAGCCCTTGATTCGCTAGCCTTATAGCCACAGTTTTGGCTGTTGCAATATCCTGTTGGTGTAGGCCCTTGAAAGCATTTGCTAGTGTCCGGCAGATAATCTGAAATGTGTCCTTAGTATCGACTGGATGATTTGCATTGACAAGATTTACGATAATAGAAGTCGAGATCGGCAACATTAGCTTATGTAGCCCACACCTTACTCAATGCAGCCTGCCTGTTTTTCTACAAAAGAAGTCGATATCAGGTTCTGTGAGAGGGGAATCAGGACACGATATGATATATACTTTAAGAAATGCTAAATGTTCATTATTAATTTTACTGCACTTAGAAATGTTGTTGATTCATATTAGTAGATTGTCCTTATCAGTATTATCATTTAACGTATGTCGCAAAACCCAATTAGCAAAAAGCTGGTTTCTTGAATTTCTAGAAAAAACTGAAATCGTGGTTAAAAGGTTGCATATTTCCGCTCACCTTGGGTCCAACTTACCGTCCTGGATTGAGAAATGTAAGGTCCCTGGCACGAAGATATATGCACATCCTCAATTTACATGCGAAACAAACTGCTCTCAGTGGCCATGAGAAGACAATTTGACTGCAGTTTATTTCACTTAACACTTACTTCTTAACAATCCCGTCTGCATTTTTCCTATTGTTTCACCTCAAAACTCTATAACCACCATTTTTGCAGGGCAAAATGCTGGAACAATTTGTTTCACTGCCTTTCTTTCTACTTTACGCCTCATTTGTTTTTGGATAAAACCATGGAGTTTAGACACATATATTTATGTTATGCGCCATAAAATGCCGCGATAAGTATTCTTCGAGGCCAAAAAGCTGTAGCATGTTGATGCATCTAGTGTTAGATATCCACTTTACTCGGGAAAGCATAAATCCAGATCCCAATTCCTTGTTCAGTTCGATGGAACATGAACCAATTGCGGACTGTAATCCGTGTCATTTCTGACAAATTATTAGCGTCAGTAATATGACTAGCACTACAATCCGTCAGCTACACTGCTAGCAAGAAACATGATAAGTATAAGAAACAGTCGTAGCGGTATGAGCGTTCACTTACTTGGCTCTGGCTCGATACCTACTGATGGTGATTGATGGCAAATAGTGCAGTAGTACCAGCGCAAAATACTACTGTCACGTTTCAATAGAAGAGTGTGTTCTGGCCTATATTAGAGAAAGCGGCCTTTGCCTGTTTCCTACTTGGCTTGATGTGAAGTGCGGGTCTGAGTACAGGCACAGTAATGCAGTCCTTTTGACGTGACCCTAAGGATTAACGAGTACAAAAAGTAAGTCCAGTATATTGTCGATTGGCACCGGGTTGTTGTGAAGATTTTCACATAGTCAGCAGCCGCCCAATATGTAGGTCGAGGCTTGCAGTCGCACCTTGGGTGGAAAGGCAACCTTTGCATGTCTTACGCATTTAAAGTCTGCAGTAAACACTGGTCTCTCTTCATTTCTAAAGTCGGCAATCGGGGGTATGATGCACAGAACTACAAATCAGTCTTTTCAGTTACATTATATTTTCGAATGGGGTATTTTCACACAAGCTCAGCATGTGTACACAGTAACCTTTACGTAAGTCGGTAACGGTTAACATTCTGGCGTTTTTAAAGTTGTTCCTCAGTGATCTCTGTTGAGGTTGTGCGTGGGGGGCCGAATGAGCTATTGTGGTTACAAAGCATAGTCTTTTGGCGTGCAAGCATTTGGCAGTGATGCGAGTACCTAAGAATCCGTAGAAAGGTATAAAGGCTGACCCGTTATCGCCAAGTATAAGTAAAGAGTCAATGAAGGCTTTATGGTTCATCAGATAAGCCATCTCGCCAGAGGCAAGCAGCCTACCCTTGTCCCGCGGGCGGTGGTTCCGCGAAAAGTGTTTAAGTAAATGATTTTAAGTTCGACTGCTTCTTTAAACGTGTCCGCAGCCCTATGCATTAAAAGTTGTTGCGCGAGTCTTACAAATCCGTTTACATTGGTTTCAGTGCATTCCGCATTGGTCGTGTTAGGTTTGTAAGAGAGTTACATGTTTAAAATGAGTTGATCACCAACACTTTTGCCGTACTGCTTTCGCCGCTTTGTGTCTTCCGACATGCCCGACTTCGTGATGTAGACATGCCAAACCAGAAAGTCGAAAGCTACTGGGAAGGAAATGTTGAGGTTAACTTGTGATTAATTCTTATTAATCGAATACAATAATATGTAGAATTCTTGGGCCATTGGATGATGTGAAAATGTGCCTCCTCGAAAGGGCTGAACACGTCTCTATTCATAGGTCTATTTCGGCAGTGAACATGTGATTATATACAGTGTCTAGATATGTGCTGTCGGTAATGCCTCAGCGAGGACGTGTACGTTTACCTGCTTGTGTCGAAATTTTCTGCATAATCAAAAATCATGCCATTATTTGCGGATGTGCACCTTGCATGAATACAACAAAGTGCGCATGCGCCAGCGTCCACCCTCAACAGTGTGATCAATCACCATTAACGCTGACTTCCACGGGTCCTTACTGGTGAGGCTCCCATATTGTGGTGCTTTGAGTTGTAATGCGCTCGTCGTCCAACCAATTATGAGCTTACACTGTATAAAATACATGTATACTCCCATGTGTGCTTTCAGTTAGTTACGCCCCTGTGGAACCGAGCCTAGATATTGCATTGCGATATGTCAGTATCGTCCAACCTGGGCTGTGAATGTGACAAAAAGTCTGCGCTTGAATATTGCCTGTCTGACCCATAAACACAACTCAACGTGTACTGTTGCGATATTTGCTGCCATCGAGTCAAGTGTCCTTCTGCGTCTATAATGTTCTGCAAACCGTGAAGGGCTTTATGATCGGAGCAAACACTAAGCTATAAAAAAGAATAAAAACGGCCAGGCTTGCTTGATGAAAGGGAAAATAGCTTACAGTTTTCTTCCGTAAGTAACACAAATGCATCTGTGTTTCGTCAAGGTTTTGCTAGCTAGATAATTTGGTCAGGTAAATAAAGGAAATTTATGATATTTGTACTTTTCAAACGCCGCAAGGATTAGTATGTTGCTTTGCTTAACAGTCTTCCTGAATACACGCAATTCATTCGAATAAATTACACCATGTTAACAGCTAAACGATGTGCATCAATATTTTGTATGCTGTAACTGCGTTGCAAGAGCCAAATGGAATGGTCTCGATCTGAAGCAGGACTTGTAAGAGCCTAAGGGCAGTTTATTGGCGGTCATTTCATTCACCCCTTACTGAATGTCAATTGCAAGCTTATATTGTTATCACTGTATCCCCGCCATCTTTGACTATTAAAATTTTAAAACAAGCGTTTATTGGAGGATGTATTGATATCAATCAATTTTTTTGTCAGCTTCTTAGCTATGCCTTGTCACTGCATTATAATGCTAACGAAAAGAAGTTAATGAATGCTGAAAAGGCAAAATGGCAAGGATCTTTCTTAAGTTTAAATAATACTCGATAAAGCACACCATGTTGAGTCAACGTATAGGAAGAAGGAGGGAGTTAGTTAAAATATATTAACTTATGTACGGCTGGATGAAACAATAGATGTTTTTTTATGCCTGTCCGTCAGAAATCCCTTTGTCACCTTAAATACTGCACCAATTGCTGGTACTGTGTACCAAAAATGTTCAATTTATATTGAATAGAAAATTTTATAGACAGTTGGAAGTAGTCGCAATGAGCAATTATATAGAAGATATATTCACACTTGCTGATTCGAAGGCAGCCGCAGGTAACCTCCTCAATTTGATGAATCCTTAAATTAAATTCACAATAGAAACAGAACAACATAACAATATATCCTTCCTAGATGTCCTCGTGTTTAGAGAGAATGATGCTAAAATAGGCGCTCTGTTTACCACAAAAATATTTGGAACGGGCATGAGTTTTGTGCCAATGCAATGGAAAAGCAACCTCTGTAAATAATGGCTTTCAAGGAGCAAGGACCATTTGCTCTAATGAGGCCATGTCGACAGAAATATCATGCATCAAATCAATCCTACTCAGGTGTGGCTATCCTGGACGCTTTATTCGGAAACAATACTTAAGGGAACGTAGGATTTTCGAAGTACCAATAATTATTTAGTGTGAACCCGTCTGAGCAATTACCTCTCTGAAGCTGACTCATATATTCTCGCAATGTGCGACTGAATGTCCTCACTAATTGATATTTACGAGTAATGAGAACTGTGGTCTTCAGATGCACATTATTACCCACTGGCGTTTGAGACTAGTGAGTTTTGTTTTAACTTATTAAATACCTCTTTCGTCTTCACTTCAAGTAGCTGGCACCCTGTCTCAACAAGGAGCGCATCGTCTTACAGGTGCAGAAGTGACTTGTATCCAGCAGACATCACTAAAAAATGCTATTGTGGAAATATATCGATGCTAATGCAGTATAAGGAATGATCAACCACGGTTTCCTGGATGCAATGCCTATAATTAACCAGCTAACAAACACGCCTGCGTAGTTAATAAAACGCGTTGTAAGGTTAAATAATTAAGTTTAAATGTTTGTAAAAAACCTACATAACTCTGTTGTTCAACAGGGTCATCCTTGCCCACATAGTTGGCTCCGGAACCGCAATTTGGTTGAAGAAGCCAGTTTTGTGCGTTGAAAATTATATCGTGCATGCTTCAAAATTAGCCTGTGCAATGGTCACCTAAGTGTTCGCATATCTCCGCACTTTCTACGCACCTTCTCCTCCGTCCGGATATAACAATCTCTCATTGTTTCCTAACCAGCCGAATGTTATCAAGCCCGAAACACAAACTTCCTATACTCTTACCTTAAAGCTACCTCCTTAATAAAAGTACTAGCCGCAAGAGAACATTTCTAAATACTTAGTATGCTTGCCAGATACATTTTTGAATTCTCTCATGAACGTTTTTTGCTACTGGGGACAGAAATGGGGACAATTAATTAAATCCAATGCCACTTAAGTGTACAGTCAATTGAAATCATAAGAAAATTTGAAGATAACAATTTTAGTGGTAGATCAAAATCAGGTTTGTGGTAGTAATTTTTTGATCAGTTGATTGCGGGGGCGAAATGTGTTTACCATTAAAAATTTATTTTGTTTGCTTATATTGGGGGCTAAGCGGTGTCAAATCAAACGTTTTTTTGAAATCCGAGGAATTTTATTTACTATAAATGCTGCGGAAATAAAGTTATAGTTCGTGAGTGCTGTTATATAAATAAGCATTAATCAATAACAGAAACTGTTAAAGTTTCTATGTTCAGAGAAGTTTCGGTCATGTTTTGCGTTCCAGCAATCGTGTAAAGCGCATCAATGAGATTGGGCATTATTGGCGGGGCAAAAGTAAAAATGAGTTTTAGAAAAAGGCTGTACTTAAGGATGTTAAGTTAAGCGAACGACGTTTTCGTTTAATTCACCATCAAGCAATGCTGTCATATAACACAGGTAGATTTAATGAAATTTTAAGGCAAACCAATCAATACTAACAAGGAAGAAGAGGAAGTGGAGTGTTGTTAAGGGTTCAGGGTCTAGTCATATTTGGGGACCAGAGGACGTTGAGTATTTTTGTGCCTAAATTTTTTTACTGAAGATTATGTCAAACAATAGGTTGTCTTTGCCAACGGTTGTTTTGGGTAGACTAATTAATTTCTTCCCTTTGCTAATCAAACTTCTGTATTTATTGAAGCTGCTTTATAAACAGGAAATATTTTGATATATTTGCGAACAGCTTTGGAGAGAAAGTGGATGACATATCTCGGGTGCTTGTATCTATGCTTTTTTACGGTCTTCATTTTTGGAAAGGTTCAACAATAACAGCCTTCCGTGATGATATTCATTTAAGCATTAAGAAAGTCAATTTATGCGAACAACGTTTTCGATTAATTCAGGCACTTTATAGTCGACTATGAACGCTTGGTTTACGTCTACCCAATGGCCGCTGTCTACCAAGACAGCCAGAATTGCGCTTTTTATCGAGTTTGTTTCGCCCCTGTTTAGCCACGCAAGATGATGCTCTTAAATGCGCATAAATAGTCAACTAATCGTTAGACCAATGTAACCTGCCCTACAGCAGCATTTAAATTGTACCTACCCATTTAAGTGGTTGGTTACGGCCGTATATCGTTGCCTTCAAGGAGAAGTACAGTTCTTGAGAAAAATACAAATACTAATACTAATATTAATATTAATAATAATAATAATTATAATTATTATTATTATTATTATTATTATAGTAATAATAATAATAATAATAGTAATAATAATAATTATAATAATAATAATAATAATAATAATATTCTTAACTTGC
>JAYGXS010000009.1:5870258-5897283 GCA_036362985.1 Ligula intestinalis
CAGTAAGATAGAAACTACGAATCGTTCACATTTGGTTGTGCAACACTTAACTTATAGCAAAATTCTTTAATGCGTTATTTTGGCTGACATATTCGTTTCGGTTTTCCCAAAGTGCAGATTAAGCTAGGTTTTTTTAATACATTAAAAGCCTCTTGCATGTCTTACTATCTACCAAATTGTACTGCGCACTAGCTTCATACGCATTTTCTCATGAGCAATACAGTAGCTCATATAGTAGCAGCTATAGTATAGTGTAATATAATTTCATTCCGAAAATCGCATATTCCACTAGTACAGCATTTTGAAGTACATTTTAAAAATTTCCAAAATAAGTCTATTTTAACCACCTGATCGCAAAAGAGTAAGGAGCGTTTACCGGGGAGATGTGCGATGCGTCTGAGCATGTGGGCAGGCAGTGATCCTTAAATGGTATTCTTATGCTGTAAAAAAGTTGGAAAAAGTAGCTTGCGGAGTTAACCTTATGCAACTCTTATCCCCGCACTTTTTGCTGAGGAAACGGTGGTAATATTGTTTCTTTTTTCTTTATATGGGAGATGGGAGAAGCAAGAATATGTCAGGCTGGGGAGGAATGTTTTAGAAGTAAGTGCACAAATATTGTGGAATTCGTTTTCAGCGGCCGCTGCGAGTATGTTTCTCTGCATGTAAAATATGGACGTGCGCGGCAATTCGCGCCGCGGACTGTTCTTATCTAAAAAGTGTATGGTTCGTCAGGTATGTTTACGAATATGACCCTCTAGCAACCACTTCGAATTTCCAGGAATTTTAAAAAAAACCTGCAATTAGATAACTGTTTTTTACGCAATATTATAAACGGTAATACAGATTGGTAGGATCTGCATAGATAAGTTCGCAACATTTTAAAATAAAAACGACGTCCAACGTAAATTAACGTTGAAGCTGATTAACCAAAATAAGGAGCAGTTATCGGGTTTTTGAGGCTAAGATCATTTTTTTCTTCTTTCTATTTAAGACTGAATATTAAGGCTTTGCCAGTTGTCACTTTTGCCTAAAGGAGAAATTCAATATTTTGGTCAATGATAACCTCATAAATCTGCTGCCTACTGCCTTGTTTCCATCAATCCGGGATTTGTTCTAATGGCCGTAGTGCACTAAGCATCAATGCCACGGATCCACTACAAATTGGCAATCACGAAATGACGCGCACTCACCACCAGCTGTTGTTGGTCCCCAAATTAATTTTAGTCATCGGAATTCAACCTTGAAGTGATACACGGATCATCAAACTTACTCAGTCAATCCAGTCTAGAACATACTTTCAACCAACAGAGCAGAACATATATGAGTGCCAGCACCTAAAACTGCCTAAATCTATCTGTCCTTATTCTCTCTCTTCTGATTTCACCCACGCTGCTCACAACCCTATCATCGGCACGTACTTCAGTCACTAAATCTGGCTAATTGTATGCACTCTAAATCTGATCTTGGAAGACAGCAGTTGTACTGAATCCTTTCTGCGGGAAAGACTGTTTCCACGCAACTATGAGAAAGTGGTGAAGCAAAAAGGTACCTACGTCGGTCTGGCTAATCACCCCTGGGGCTGACTTACACAAAAACGGCTCTGTAAACTCTCTGATGTCCGGTTTCTTAGGCACTGTGGACGCCAGCCTTCTCACTACCGGCTATACCCTCTTCCTCCCTATCATTTACCATTAATTCCGTCGAAAATGCTCTATCCCTTTTGATGTACTTTTAGGATTTCTCTTTCCCTACAGAGCCGACGTTGACGTTTGCAGAGGCAAGGGTAGCCCCTACTTACTTAATCCACTGTAATATACGTAGTCTGCCAAATGCGGCTGTGTCACTCTGTTCGGCTCATTGAAGGCCCAATCATCTTAACTGCCCGTGGTGCTGCATTTTCCACGCCCTTTCATTGCTTATTTCGCTTCCAGGTTCATTTACCACAACTGCCGTCACACGGACATTAAATAGGGAGTAGGTAAATTGACATGGGGGCCTCCTGAATAGATGTATGAGTTATCCTGCTCTCATCACCGACTGCCACATTTCAAAGGTAAGCCTTGGACAATTCACATTGTCAGAGGTGCCAAATATTTACTCAAGGTTTTTAGAAACCCATTTGCTGTAAATAATTATCGGCCACGACCCTAGCAGTTAACATTTACGGTACGTGCATATGGTGACATTTGAGTCCATACAATGCATGCTCATGGTTAGCTGTTAACTATGAAGAGTTCCCGGAGGAGCTTGAGTTGACTGTAGACTGCCGTCACCATTTTGAAGGCAGAGGACAATATTTCAGACCTAAAGTCTCCTTCCCTTTTACTCCATCATAAACTGTATATTGGATTGAATCGTAATAGGTCGATTTTTGTAGTGGTTGTTTCTATCGTACACATTTACACGGCAATATTTGTCAACATTGCTTGCCCAAGTGTTGGGTTAGTATTCGTAAACGAAGCCTCTTTTGGTTTTTTTCCAGAATGACACCAGATTTTGATGACCAAATTTGAGAGCGGTTGCTTTGCTCAAATGTGATATGGTAATTTTAAATTTGTGCGACACCCTTGCATGTCACTTGCCCAAGCATGACTGGTGTATTTCATTTCATTTAGTTTTAAGCTGAATATTTATTTGACTTATTTTAGTATCGGTAAGGCTATATCTTACTTGGTTTTCCTAAGAAAAGTGTACCATTGTCGAGTTATGTTTTGGATAATGAACTTATAATTCTTTGCTTACCTGAATTTAGCGATATATAAATAAGCTTATAAAAGATAAATTAAAAGCATAATTAAACGGGAAAGTTTAACATTAAAATTAAAATCCGACGGAAAAATTAAATTAAAGTAAAATTAATAAAAGTAAAACAAAGTACATCACTAGAGGGTAAGTGGTAGCAACGGTGGTGATCTATATTTGATGTTAACCTTGACCAATTAGAGGTGAAATAAGGGCTGGCACAAAAGCTCTGTGAATTCTATCAAATATCAACCTGTGAACTGACATTACTTTCGACATTAAGTATCAAAGGGTAATTCGAACACAAGGAATTCTATGCTGGACTTGACGACTGAAGAACAATAGATGTAAATCAACAAGCAACTTAGAAACTTGTTTCGTTGAAAAATTTCACTTCTCTCGGCTTACTACACCGGAATCGCTTTTGCATTACTAATTGTGATTGTGTCAATCAGCCAAATATTTTACCCACTCAAATAGGTCCGGGGTATTCCACCTGCGTAGTGTATGAAAGCTATAGGCAAGTCGTGTTAAATCAGTATATTTTAATTTGACCCAATACAGATTCCGTTACCCAACAAACACAGATAATATTTATGCATGTTTTTAATTTAAAAAAACCACCTTGACCTTATAAATACTCCATTGAATTTCACACACAATCTCGGAGCTTATAGATTTTTCTTTAAATATGTAAGTGCTCCCCTTTGATATCTCGGATACGCAGCCAATTCTGATAAACTCTTATACCACGATTTCATCACAAATATCTAGTTGAGGATAACTAATCTTCCCAAAACGTGTATCCCGGCCATCGAAACTGTCACTTTAAGGAGCTTGGCATTTAAAGCGAGATTATATGTACTGCAAAACGTTTTCTACATCATTTTTTTACAAATGACTGTCACTAAAAAACAACGCCTTGTGGCTACACGTAGGACAAAAGAAAAAAAATTGCATTTTAGGGAACACAAGGGCTAGTTTGTGGACAAAATCCGAATAGATGCCACTCAAGCATATGGGCGTTATTTCCTACGGTCTAAACTTGTAAATGGTGCGCTCTATAAATCAATTGCCATTCAAGTGTAACACTTGTTTTGCAAACACAACCTGCTTTGTGTGCAGGGAGGCACGCCTAGTGAAAGGCAGGCTACCGTGTATGCCCATGTTAAATTAAAATTCAGCTAAAGTCATAAATGGCAAAGAATATTTTTCTCCAGTAACTTTGATTTCGCATGATTTAAAGTGAGTACAGGCGATTTCTGCATGCAAATTGATACATCGGCAGTATCTGATAAAATGGCAGAATCCTATGTATATTACCCAAGCCGGATAAGAAATGAAATTATCGTAAAAAACAAACGGCTTTCAACTGAAATCCATGCCATTCGGCGGGAATACTACATTTAAATCGTTTGTCTGCTAATATTCGGGACACTATGTAGATAAAATAACTTTCATAATGTATTGGAAGCTTTATATTACTGCCAACGAAAGCAAGGGAGACTGGAATTGGTTATTGCTGGCTTAAAAGCCGTCGTCAGCCAGTCTTATGAGTTTTGGGGATTCAGCAATGAATTTCAATATTATCTTGCCTTAATCGCCTGCGCAGTCAGCTCGTGACACAATTGTCAAGTCAAGTCAAGTCAAATTTATTAAAGGAAATATACGCAAATGCCTTTGAACTCCCTCTTGGTACATAGGATTTCAGAAATGCATCGGCAAAGCCGAACGTTTCAAAGAAGTCGTTGACAAAATTTCAAACGATTACTCGCTTGTTTCAAGTAATAAATTCACACTCAGTTTACACGAGCCAGCATTGCGACTGAGGAAGAAGAGCAGACAGTGAAAAAACTCCTAAGGCTGACTCATAATTCAAAATGGAATGTCATTTTTGGTTTTTAGGAGAAAAACTGTCGCTCATGAGAAAGTATGTGAATGATAGGGGCATAATGCTTCTGTGAATGTTGACGGTAGCCATAACGTCCATGACGAGTAATATCTACATCCGAAGGACCATACGCGGAGGAGAACTCGGAGTCACGAGAACGTCCCGAAGACCGCAGATGCGACTATGATGCGCCTTTGCTGTGCCAAGAGCCGAGGAACCCGCTACGTCGTCAGCAGTCGGTCGATACGAGAAAGTGTGTGACAGAGCCGCGTAGCCTAGGACCATAGGTGCGCTAGATGCGTCTTCAAACACGATCGGCGATGATTGCATAGTGAGTAGAGACGTCATAGGTAGATAATGTCAGAAACGCATTTGGTTAATTACTAATAATAATACTACTTAAAAATTACTATTAGTATATATTTATAGCATTTATAGCATATCCGGATTTGGATTTAGAGCGCTTCAATTTTTGGATTCGGAATACTTCAGTGATTGGATTTGGAGTACTAAATCGTGACGATACTCATTAAATCGGTCTTCGTTTGTCTTAAAACATCTACGGAAGGGCATTCCATGCCTGGATTACCCTCTTAGAGAAAAATAATTTTCTTGGGTCAAGTCTTGCTCCAGTCACACGTAATTTGAGGGTGTGTCCTCGCAGCCTAGAGATTGTGGCCCGCTCAAAGAAGTCATTTGCTTGGAGGCAGCAATCATGACCACGCAACATGTGAATTGCGTGGATTAGGTCTCCACGTAGCTGCCTGTAATCCAGAGGAAACAAGTGAAGATTTACCAATCAGGTCTAATAAGGGAGGTTTTGTTGGCCTCGTACTACTTTTGTTGCACGTCTTTGTACGTCTTTGTGGTGACTTGCACTTGTTACGGCTGCGAAAATGACTGATCGAACCGGCATCAATTATATCCGATATGGAGCTTCTCCACGCGAAACGACTCATAGCCGCAGAACTGGACATTTCGACCTATTCTCTTCGCCAGCGCCGAAGACCAAATACCGAAGGCCCAAGAGACATTTCCGTGTTATGACGAAATCAGTCGAGCCAGGTTTTGATCTGACTCCCCCCTTTCACCTTTTCAACTAGGCAACGGTTTCATGCCGAGGGCATTAGCACTAAGCCTCTGAGGTTGGCGACAAAGAACGTGAACAAACCACTGCAGCCGTCTTTCCTGAATGGCTTGGAATATCCTTGTTATTTTCTCGTAGCGAGTGCGAACTGTCTCATTTGAGACGCTGTCGGTCTACTTCAATCGGATGATGCTCTACAGACAGTAGTAGTTGATGACCTCCAGTTTTTGTTCATAATCCTTGCGCAAAGCCCAAAATTCGCATCCGTAAAGGGGAACGGACCGGACTGATGTTCGGTACACCCAGAAATAGTTAGAGGTAGATATATCGCGTCGGGTTCAGAGGCACTTCTGAAGGCTAGAGAACACACGTTGTGGTGCATCAATTCGGGAGACAATGTTATTGTGAGTCAGTCCATTCGGCAACAACCTCGCTCCGAGGACATTGAAACTGTCGACTTCTTCATGTTCACAGGCACTAATATCTAGAGGTGCCTTCTGTTCGGTAGGGATGAAGCATGAAAACAATTTGTTATTCCCAGCGTTTATGGATAAACCGACCGTTTTCGCGACCTTATTCACCCCTGACACCATATACTGGAGATCACCAAAGCTTGCTGCTAGTAAAATTATATAATTGGCATAGTCAATGTCAATCAACCGGCGCCCAGGTGCATGCTTAATACCGTGAGCTTCTTGTAGGGCCTTCCTGAAAACCCAGTCAATGGCGTAGTTAAAGAGGTTGGACCAGAACACAGCCTTTCCGAAGGCCTGACCGAAAAACGAAGCGTTCTGAAAGGTTGTTGTGGACAACAACCGGCGCAGTGGTAAGCGGATGTATGTGTTGAGTACGGCGACTAGTTTTGGTGGTACACCGTCAAATTTCATTATTCGCCATAGGGAGGACGCTTGCCTCTGATCAAAATGTTGCAAGTTCCATGTTCGAGTGAAGCACTTTTTGAGTCTGGGCATGAATGGCTGACGATGGTTGATAAGCCAGCCTTCCTTGTTCTTGCTGGCAATCATATCTGCCTATACTGCCAGCTGAGTTGCACAAAGCTTTGGCGAAGCCTATCAGTATGTCAAATCGCATCACTCGTCAGTGCATTATAATAACTTGACCATAAGCGTGATATTTGATAAACAAACGGTTTGTCCCTTGCTTTTTATCGTTAAGAGATCACTGCATTCCTTATTTTCACACTGTTGAGTTTGGTTGGCTGCTATCTCACTAGAACACGGAAGAATTCAAAGGTGCTTTTGATGAACACCTTATGACAGGTTCATCCTCCTAATTATTTGAAAAAAATAGGTGGTAAGGGAACAATATTCAGTACCTTGCTCAATTTAAGCTCATTTGAATAATCTGTTATGCTAGAGATTGCTAGTGTGTGGACGTACATTTCCTTCGCAGATTAGTTTTCATTGAGTCCATGCACATTTCTATAGGAAATATTACCATTGAAGCAATGCATATGGGAACGCTGGAATTTTGTTGTTTCAATTATACATTAGTGTGAACCCGTCTGAGCAATAAACTCCCTGAGGCTGACTCACGTATGTTTGCGCTGAGCCACTAAATATTCTCACATATTGATATTTCCAAGTAATGAGAACTGTAGTCTTTAGATGTACATTAATAACCACTGGGGTTTGATATAAGTTAGTTTAGCTTTAACATATTTTATAGCTCCGTCGTCTTCACTTCAATTTGATGGCTCCCTGTCACACCAACGTCTACATCGAAGCAAGAAGATTTGAGGGAATCCGAAACGTCAGGCAAATACAATTATTTTTCCAGTGATCGCATCTTCTTCCTCTGATTTGCGTCCTGGGAATCGAATATTGTCTTCTATTGGCAAAGGCCACATAGTTTTGCAGGTGTGGAAACGGCCCAAATCCAGCGCATATGACGCAACAATGCCAAGATATAAATATATCTATTCTGACGCACTAGACGGAAGGATCAAGCGTGGTTTGCTGAATTTCTGCGCCCACAATTTACTAGCTAACAAACACGTCTGCGTAGTTAATTATAGGTTTTGCAAGGTTGGATAATTCATTCAAACCATTTGTCAAAAACTTCGATAACTCTGTTGCATTTTAATCTAGGAATGCAAGCAGAAAAAGTGCTTGCAGCCAACGCTTCATTCAAAGCGGACTGAAATGGGGACTTTTTATACATACAATGTAGCTGACGTTTACAGTTAATTAAATTCCTAATTAAAGCGAAGATCAAAACGTTAGTCACAGATCAAAACTAGGTTTATTGTTGTTTATTTGTTAATTTAGTTGACTTAAGTGCAAAATGCTGCTTCCAATAAACTGTTAAGTTCCGTTTAATATACTGGGGGTAGAATGGGGTCAACCACAACGTTTGTTTAAACCCCAGTTATTTTCTTTGCTATTAAACGCTGCGGAAAAAAAAGTTATTATTCGTGATTGCTGTCATATGAGAGAGTATAAATTATAAACGGAAACCATTTAACTGCAAAGGTTCAGAGAACATACAAATATGCTGCAAAGAAAGAAAATCTCCGCAAATTATAGTTTGTATTAATGGATTTTCGAACATGTACAACGTGATCGTCGTCAGCCTTAATAAAAAGTGAGGGCTGAGAGTGTCGCACCAGAGGTTTAGGGGGCAGAGGTGAGATGGTTAGGGGGACGTGATTCCCGTGGCGATAGTTTGCGCTGGTGAGAGGAGGGAGGTGTTAACGTTTGGACAGTGGGCCACGTGTTTGGGGGAGTGGGCCTGGTTCAGAGTCAGGGAAATTCTACTTGACCGAGCACGGACAGCCTGTTGTTGTTTTACGCTGGGTCCAGATTAGTCGACCATTCACGAGATCCCTTATAGAGTGAGTCAAGCTTGAAGTGTCTGTTTATACTAGCCAGGCTCGATTACTAAGCTTCGAGGGATTCTCTCGCTTGTCGCGTATTAGCTATTACGATCAAGTCTGTGCCATCACAATTTAAGTGGTCAGCACACTCAAGGAAGTGCGGAAATACGAGTGATAAGAAAAAGAAGACGATCTTGCTTTACCTACGAATAAACATCATAAATTTTCAGCGAAAAAAATGGCTCCATTCATGGAGAGCAGAAATAGGTTTAGTAATGGGTCATGTTAAAAGGCCATGTAATACTCACAATTCAAGTTTTATACGGTATCCACATTAACTATGAAGACAGATCGGCTTTCAACTTCTCAATTTGTGCTTCTTCACACGTGAGGTAGTGTGCTATGAATGGGATTACCGAGTGCTGATGTGCGGCAAGCCATATGATGAAAACCTCGACGCATGGGACGGGAAGATTTCGCAGTCATTAGTTCAGAACGGAGAGGGTGAGCGACCTCATCAAGTATGTGATCAGCAAATTGTTTGACCGATTTACTGTGGTGCTGAATTATAATGTTAGGTGAGAAGAGAGCAAAAAAACTGTCGGCTCAAATTGGAAAAGCCATAGGCAACTGGCTGACTAATGTTCCTTCATGCGAGTCTCAAGGCGTAAGGGCTATCAGAGCACGGTATAAGGTAAACGACGTTACCCAGTTGTTCCACGGGAAGGGGGTCCTTTACTCGACATAGACTTGCGCGCAGTGATGATGCGGGCTTGTGGGCGACGGAGATGCCAAAACGTCTTAGTTGCCGAGAGATGGTTTTCAGATAGTATATTCATGTAGTGTAGAGAATAACATTTCCGTGGCATTAACCTTCATTGGAAGCAAGGTTTTGGGCTTGACCCCCACGTTTTAGGCCATTTTTGACAAAAATTGTCGATTTGCTGTTGGCCCAGATGAATTTGTACCAATGCGTTAGTTTTCTTTTGAATTAACTGTCACTACTGAAATAAATGAGGGCCAGTTGGAAAGGAGTACGGACACAGCTTCTTTTATGGGCTGCAGGGTGGTAACTTCTATATTTAAGAATGATGATGGCTTTGAAGTCCTTTCGGTAGACACTTGTTGCAATTTCGCGATCTGTAAGTCTTTGTATCGTGACATCAAGGAATGGGAGGGTATCTCCTGTTGCAAGAACGCTTCGCGTTCACGCAACTGATATAAGTACAATTATGACATTGCCTATTAATATCTAAAAACCAATGAGTCAATTCGGTTTAGAATAAAGCTGTAATTATTTTTCCTCGCTGAAAATAAGGATAAAAAGGATGATTTGCCATCCAATTTACCTGTCAAGCTGTTTTTAAGTATAGTAAAGCATTTCTGAGCTAAAAAGCATAATCAATGGTTATTGGTCTTTTTTTAAATCATCGCTGATATTCTGCTAAGATGTTCTCCTAGGAGTTACCATTTGTGGCTTTTTGTGGATTTTTATTTTCTCAGTAATGAGGTTACATGTTTAGTTAATTATTAGACCATGAATGAAACAGATAGCTGCATAAAGAAGAATGTGTAAAAACACGTTATTCAGGCAAATGGTTTGAAGAAATATGTTATTATAGAGGTTTAAGTTAGCACTTAGAACGCAATCCTTATAAAGCCAATAAAATGCAGCATTTACAAAAGTACAATTTTATTATTCTTTTCAAAAAATATATGAAGCATTCCATGATCGATATTACAAAATCATTAAAAGGAAACATGGTGGAAGGAAATTTCTATCAGTATACAAATGGTAGTATTTTTTTTACAGTACTCGACAATTCCAGTTAAATTTATGTGTAACATACCAGCATTTCTGTACGTGCGCTTACGAAATATCTTACTCCAGTGACCTCATAATTGAGAAAATCAAGCAAAAGAGTGGTTGCCTGATTCCAACGTAAATCAAGCAATACATTAAATAATATTGGGATACAAAGACGAACTTTAAGCTGTTCAGTAACAGCCATACATTGCACACAATAGAAAAGAATATGTTTTTCGAAAAGTTTATAAGCTGGTTATTTATCAAAGAAATTATACTTGTGCTGTTCTATTTGCTCAACGATTTGCATGGAAAAACTTAAGTGAACGCAGTAAGCCTGTTTTTAAGGTCATTGGAATTTTACCTTTTCCCGAAAAAGCTTGGATTTCTAAAAAACGTTAGCCTCCTCAATGAGAAGGACGACGAGTACTTTATTGACGTACATATTTGGGGACCACCTCTTGGGCTGCTTGTAAGAAGTTGGCAGTTAGTTGCATAAATCCTAGGCTGTCATGACTTACAACATCTACTGCCAGAGAAAAATCCTCAAAGCAAGTATCCTATATCTTAGGACCCATAATCAGAGACTGAATGCGGATCAGAAAATAAAGGCAAGTTCAATTATCGTTTCTGCCTCTGCACTGCCATTCTTTGGAAAAACAACGACGTTCCTGCCTATTTCTCATCAGAGGGGTACCGAGAAAAACTTTAAAATTATCGAAAATGTTAGACTTGGGTTTCAAAATGTTTAAACAGCTTATGGAACGCACGCATTCTCTGTGGACGTAATTGTTTATTGGAAATCATCTGTAGGTGAATTTGTCGCAATGGGTTAAGCAAGTAGGTAAACTGTTACTGCTGCGATCTTGAGGACCAGTTCCGGGTCGGAAAGGAATTACTGAGACTCGAAGTGCAGAGGACAGTGCATTTTGTAAAGGGGTACTGGAGAATTGGTTGCAGATTGCCGATCGTCAGAGTGCTGCCGTGCATAAGGATGTGCTTTGCTCGAGTTCTGCTCGGCCTTTAAAACCATCCCACGCAATCTCCTTCTTTATAAACTTTTGCGTATGGTTTTCACGGATGTGCTGTCTCTTGGCCGACGACCTTTGATCATCAAACTATATTTTAGTGCTAAATATGCCGATGATATAGTTGGTGGTCATCTTCTCATATGTCGGATACGTCTTAAAGTACTGAAGGATGGCCTGGATGACTTGACAACAAGCTCGTCAGTAAATGACCTTCAAGTTAACGGCCGGTATTCTCTCTAGTATACTCCTCGATAGAGATTCTCTCACAGTTCTGAAACTATTAACATTTTGCCGAAAAAGGTATACTCTTTCCGATACCTTGGTATTACACTTGCATCCTTAAAACCTGACATTTGTCTTCCTACAGAAGGCCTGTTTTATTAAAATCTGTAAGATTTTACATTATATCCGCCGCTTGCGTTCATATCACACATCGCAAGCTCTAATTTAGCGATTCATTGATGCCTGCATTCTCCCCCTTATTCTTTACTGTTCTTAAGTAAATGTTTAAGCTAAACTTAAAAGGCGTGTTCATTCAAAGCTTATCCTCCGAATTTTCTCTTCAGCTGCTGGTGTTTTATGTGCGTTTTAACAGGCATTACAGTGCAGTGCCACTTGAAAACGGTCAAGCTGCTTGCTGATCGCAAGCTTACTGAGGTTTTTCACCATCTCCAATCGGAACTAATGGCTGCAAAGTCTTTCCGAACAATGCACCGAGGCTTCAGTCATATGTTTCGGTCTACGTCTGCATAGCAGCACTCTGAACTCCCATTCCTAGCACGCTACGTGAAGTGTGAAGAAGCGTAAATTGAGAAGTTAAAACCTGAGCTATCTCAATAGTAGATGGTGATATCGTGTAGAACATTAATTTTGATTATTATAAGACCCTTGAAGTTTTACCCTGCCCCCTCACTTAACTTGCTTTCCGTCTATGAAACCATTTTTTCCTGAATATTTAGCATAACCCCTTCATAATAAAACAATCCTCTCTCTGTACTCTTCTCAGGTGAGAGATGTTCCAGAATATGTTTCCCATCAGACAAACGAACGAGCAACTGTAAAGTGATAATTTTTACCTCAATCATGTCCTTCTTGATATTTAAACACCTGCAAACCTGAACTGCGGATTCAGATGTGAAATAAAAAGCCCGAACATTTGACTGGATGCCCAAAATGTGTGACAAAAGGCAATACACGCCTGTTTTTGTTCCACGCTAATTGGAGCATTGTGAATGCTGGCGCGAGGTATGTAGCATCTTGCAGCATTAATGCGTCGAAGTACCTTAGTACAAACTAACATTGCTTCGTCTAGAGTAGCTTCAAGTTTGAGTTATCGTCCAGCCCCGTCAGGAGTTGCAACAGCTCAAATTCGTTTATTATCCTCCTGATATATTTCCTTCCATTTCAAGCACGTCTTTTGACTGTTTGCAGACGTTAACCAAACGGAAAGGTATCAGTGGAGGAAATTATTTAGTCTCGTTTCTCAACTTATGTCGTTAAAATAATGCTCACAAACCGCGTGGTTGATATTGGGAAGGAAGTGTCTCCTGTTACTGGAGCTTAGCAAGACATATGTTTAAGAGAAATGTGCTAGGCCTAAGTATGGACATTAAGCACAAAAGAGGTCTAGCCACGCATGTAGAAGGTAAGCCGTTCGTTTTTCGCGCGTTCTTGGCATGATAGCTTAACATGCATGGTAGCGTATATTACAGTTTGTCCTCTCTAAAACCGATTGTATTTCTTGTTTAACTACTAATATCATGTGATCAATTAAGAAAACAGATCGACCATCCTGGATACCAATGGTATATTCGAACGACTAAACAAAACTACAGCTATATACTATATTAACGTTATCGAGGAGGTCGAAAACTGATGACGTTTAAGAAGAAGTTTAGGTTTTAGGGGAATCAAAACCTGGAAAAGGTGCTCTTATTTATGACAGAGGGTAATATGTATGTCTATCAGTTTAAGACTGTATATTCATGAACCTGGTTGGCATAAATACGTATGCAGCTTCATACAACATTAAATTCTGTTAGATGCCCAGTTTTAAAGCCGCATTCCTATGGTTTCCTGTTAATTGGTATCTCGTTATTGTTTCACCATTTCTTCTGGGAAACAGAAATGGCAAAATACGTGCCATCCATAACCGATGAGTATTTTGAAAACTAACTAGAAACTGCTTCCGAGCAGGCTGCTTTCGCAACCGTCAAAGTTTTGTGCATGTACTGAAATCACACGTACTTAAAGTTTGTGAGTAGGTATTTTAATATAGTGCTATTCATTGATGACGGACAAGGGAAAGGCTGCAAGCCTTAAACAACGCCAACAAGTGCCATAAGCTGCTATGCAGATGTTGCCAGTTGTATCTTATACAGGGAAAGGGGCATCCGGACGGGGACAAAAATAACGACTGCCTATTTTAAATGTAAATTGTTTATTCCGTCGAATATAGTACTATCCTAATTTTATTAGACTACCCGGTTCGTTCTTGGTAAAAGTCAAAAGTGTGTAACACCCGTCATCTCCAGTGGCTCATCACTCAAGAATACACATGATTACAGTCTGTTTCAGCACCTGTGGCGGCCAATCACAGGTGCCTCAAACTGCAATCGTCCTAGCAACATAGCAAGTGGTCTGTGACTCCCTCTGTATGATACTAATGTATGTATCGAGGCGTTTTTGGGTTAATAAGAGTAGCCTTAAGAAATTACATCTTCCAGACATAAGAAAATAAATAAGCAATGGGAGTACAGCATTTGTAGAAAGCGTTTAGCCTGTAGAAAAAAAGGACAAAAGACTGAAGTTACCAATAGAGGAGAATATACGAGATCCTGGTAGCAGTTCCGAATAAGAAGAAGCGATCACTGGTAAAAGGACTTTATTTTCCTGACGGTTCGGATTCCGTCGGCAATCCGTAGTCATAGGTTATCGTAAACAGGTCTGAGGCATGCGCAGATAAGAGGTGATACATGCACAGATTGCACGTCATTTATAGTTCACAGCGGTCACCCGCATGCGTACTATAATTGCCAATTCTTGAGGCCACTACTGAAGGTCTTAATTGGTCCGGCGATTGCTCATTAATTGCAGCAGCGATCTTTTCTGTATTGGATGCAGGTTTGATAATGACTTGTCAATTAGGCCCAATGTCGTCAGAGTTGCGTCTAATCCTTCCCACGTGACTTATTTTCTTGCTCAGGAAATTTCTCAGTACACCGTATGGGAACGCTAAATCGTTGCGCTTGTTTATGGACTGGGGGCCTGAGAACCATGACTCAAACAGCTCGCGGCTCACGCAGTTGTCCCCTCTTGCGAGGATTTTGGCCTCGTATTTCTTGAAAATATGGCCGGGTCCCGTTGAGTGAGCTGCAACCTGGAAGTTGACGTTTTTCTTTCTCACCTCTGCTGCATGCTCGGCCATTCGCGTCCGGAGTGATCTCCCAGTTTCTCCGACGTAGTTGTTTTGTCCACAACACCACCAGATCGGGTAAACGACTCCAGCCATTTCCTGCCATGGCATTGGATCTTTCGGCCTCATGACCCGGCATCTGATGGTTGCTTCCGGCCTGTGTGCAACTCCAAATCCAAGTGGGGTGAGTAGACGGCTGACCGCTTCCGATACATTTTACACGTACAGAAGTGCTTGCAAAACGTTTGGACCAGCTGTATGTGGCTTCGTCTTTCGTTTGCAATTGCACTGGTTGACAAAATTGTGCAGGTACCCATTTGCTCTCAGTACCCGTCGAACGTATTGTAATTCAACAATTTCGTCTTCCAGTTCGCTGCAATGCGTCTCGAAGCGCCGGAATAGCGCTCTTACGCAGCTGCGTTTGTGACCGATTGGGTGGTTGCTGGTTTAGGTCAGGACTTGCATAGTGTTGGTTGCTTCCCTGAACACTTCAGTCTTCAGGCCGCCATCGTCTTTGCGACAAACGAGGACATCCAGGAAGGCCAGTTGGTTGTTTTCTTATTCCTCCATCGTAACTTGAATTTCCAGAAAAACGGCGATTAGACGTTCTTTGAATGTCGGCAACTTATCCCGCTCAATAACGACGAAGGTGTCGTCCACATACCGAGCCCATAATTTCGGCAATTAATGAGAAATCACGCACCAATTAAGACCTCAAGCGGTGATTACAAGAACTGACAATTACAGTACGCATGTGGGTGACCGTTATGAACTATAAATACCGTGCAATCTGTGCATGTATCACACCTGTTTACGTTGACCTATGAGTATGGATTCCCAACGGAATCCGAAAGGTCAGGCAAATAAAACTCTTGTTCCAGTGATTGCGTCTTCATCTTCAGAACTGCTTCCTGGGACTCGAGTATTCGCTATTATTGGCAATCTATGTAGGCACGATGCGCTCCGATAGGCTCGATGGTGGGAAACATTTGCCCTTCGTGAGTCGTCTACTTATGCGCAGATTAGATTCTTTCACATGTGTCTTGACAATTTTTTCTCCCAAAGTGTGTTTCATACAGACCTCTGGTTAATATAGAGTTGACGAGGTGCAAATAATTTAAGCACGGCCGAGATATGATCCGAGTGATCCTTCAAGACTGTCACGTGAGGCTTCGCAAGTACTGTGAGAGGATCAGCGAAGAGAGGGAGAAGTGCTTTGAGTTTATGGGCGAGAATGGTACCAAACTGCTCCAGCAGAGGGTAACCGAACGAGCCCGAGACCACAAGGCGAAGAGGGAGGCAGCACTTGAAAGTAAGTTTCGCAAGCTACCTCGACAAAATTCATCCAAAGATGACAAGCTGGTTCGCAACTTGTCATCCAAAGACTGACGGAAGAACAAATGCAGGGGTAAAGGCATGGGGCCTCATTCAACACAGCTGATGCCAGACCTGTCAACATAGTTGCTGCTTTAGAATCAATTCTGAGCCAAACAAAAGCAACGGACGCAACGAAAAACCTCATATATCATCAGGTGTCGTCCCTCCTCATGGAAAATCGACCACGTGACGTTTTCTCCAAGATCGAACGTAAGGCACTGAAATAACTCAGAGCCGACACTGACAATTGTATCGTGCCGGCGGACAAGGGGCGGACAAGGGGCGGTCAACTGTCGTATTGGACAGGACAGACTACATTCACAAAGCTCAAACTTTGTCGGACGATCGTCAGTCCTACGTCCCGTGCAAAGCCAACCCCATAAAAACGCTGACACGCGAAATCAACACAACGCTGTTGGAAATGGAGAACTCAGGTGCAATATCACCAAACGACCGGCGCATGGTGAGAGCGGAAGAAACGGCCCTAGCCCGCTTCTATGGTCTCCCCGAGGTTCACAAAGAGGGCGCACCCCTCCGGCCAATCGTATCTTTCAAAGGAACGCCAACCTACGGACTGGCGAAGTGGCTGTTCCGATGGCTTAAATTCTTGACCGCTGATTCAGACACAACAGTCAGGTCGTCAACACAATTCTTGGAGAAACTTAAAGGGGTAAGCCTCCAGCCAAGTGATATCATGGTTTCCTTTGATGTCACGTCCCTTTTTACTTCTATTCCACAGGACCTGGCCGTCGAGACTATCCAACTACTCCTTCCAGATATATACGATGAAACGGAGAATCGCCTACGGCACGCTTAAATCCTCAATCTCCTGAAATTCTGCCAGATGACGTTCTTAACCTTCAACGGAACTATCTACGAGCAGATGAAGGGCATGCCTATGGGTCCACCTATTTCCGGACTCATAGCAGAGGCAGTCCTGTAATGGCTGGAATCGCTGGCATTCCGACCACACAGACCAAAACTCCGGGCTCGGTATGTGGACGATACCTTCGTCGTTATTGAGCGGGATAAGTTGCCGACATTCAAAGAACGTCTAAACGCCGTTTTTCTGGAAATTCTAGTTACGATGGAGGAATAAGAATACAACCAACTGGCCTTCCTGGATGTCCTCGTTTGTCGCAAAGACGATGGCGGCCTGAAGACTGAAGTGTTCAGGGAAGCAACCAACACTATGCAAGTCCTGACCTAAACCAGCAACCACCCAATCGGTCACAAACGCAGCTGCGTAAGAGCGCTATTCCGGCGCTTCGAGACGCATTGCAGCGAACTGGAAGACGAAATTGTTGAATTACAATACGTTCGACGGGTACTGAGAGCAAATGGGTACCTGCACAATTTTGTCAACCAGTGCAATTGCAAACGAGAGACGAAGCCACATACAGCTGGTCCAAACGTTTTGCAAGCACTTCTGTACGTGTAAAATGTATCGGAAGCGGTTAGCCGTCTACTCACCCCACTTGGATTTGGAGTTGCACACAGGCCGGAAGCAACCATCAGATGCCGGGTCATGAGGCCGAAAGACCCAATGCCATGGCAGGAAATGGCTGGAGTCGTTTACCCGATCTGGTGGTGTTGTGGACAAAACAACTACGTCGGAGAAACTGGGAGATCACTCCGGACGCGAATGGCCGAGCATGCAGCAGAGGTGAGGAAGAAAAACGTCAACTTCCAGGTTGCAGTTCACTCAACGGGACCCGGCCATATTTTCAAGAAATACGAGGCCAAAATCCTCGCAAGAGGGGACAACTGCGTGAGCCGCGAGCTGTTTGAGTCATGGTTCTCAGGCCCCCAGTCCATAAACAAGCGCAACGATTTAGCGTTCCCATACGGTGTACTGAGAAATTTCCTGAGCAAGAAAATAAGTCACGTGGGAAGGATTAGACGCAACTCTGACGACATTGGGCCTAATTGACAAGTCATTATCAAACCTGCATCCAATACAGAAAAGATCGCTGCTGCAATTAATGAGCAATCGCCGGACCAATTAAGACCTTCAGTAGTGGCCTCAAGAATTGGCAATTATAGTACGCATGCGGGTGACCGCTGTGAACTATAAATGACGTGCAATCTGTGCATGTATCACCTCTTATCTGCGCATGCCTCAGACCTGTTTACGATAACCTATGACTACGGATTGCCGACGGAATCCAAACCGTCAGGAAAATAAAGTCCTTTTACCAGTGATCGCTTCTTCGTCTTCGAGACAAAAAGTAATTGACAATCAGATGACTGCACAACCAAATATCAAGGGATGGCATCTTAAGTGCTCTCTGGTCGGCATTTATCACAAGATGGCATACGTCAGTCGTTCTGTGATTGCCTGTTCTAGAGATCAGAAGCACCAAACGTTTCGCCAGTACATTTCGACTTGAGCTACTCATAACAAGCTTTCACAAGTGCTCCTCGTGTCGATCAAGTCACTACAAAACACAACGTGCTCGCGGACAGACACGTGCGCAGGCTTTAAGCATTTCGAACCCATTAAGGCCTCTAATATAAATCCATTTTCTGTGCGCAATCAAAAATTTATATCGGTGTGTACCCTTCTGTTTTTATACGGAACTGACAGTGATGATTGCGTTCAACTGATATTAAATCCCTTTATAAACTTACCCCGTTTGAGGAGATGACCGGGTATTTGCTCTCCGTAGGATGACACGAAACCCTCGTACGAATGCTCTCTCCGTCAAGAAGTCATGCATATGCTAAAGCGTAAATGCTTTTATTTCAGTTCACCAATTCCAATACCGTTTATGATAACAGTGAATATTGCTTCACCTACAGCCGAACCTCTTGATCTCTTGCTAAAATAAAAACAACATACTATGTAAAGCACTTAATCACAGTATAATAAAAAAGTTAACTTCAGGTAGAAGCTAGGCTGGAAGTCGTCTAACTGAAGTCAAAGTGATAGGTTAATTGCAAGCAGGTGTAAACGGAGCAATCTGAGTCCTTTCCAGAATATTAAAACAATATTTAAACAATATTTACTATAATTATTTACTATATTATTTATTAAACAATATTTACCACGCATTTATTAATGTCTGTATACGAAGGCAGATTGACAAGATACTATTTTTACGCCTATATTCAGATGAGGTATGCTCTAATTTTGCACTGCTAAAAAACAACTCCAAGTATGCATAACAAAACTGAAATATTTGATGGTATAACCACCGCTTTATTCAATGCCTACTTTTCGCTTGCCTACGATAATTTGTCCGAAAAGTTCATGCAGGGCTGTACATTTTCAGCCCCGCAATGTTGAAAAATGCATGCGAGAAATTACCTCAAGAGGGATTGAATGCAATCACTTTCTGAAATCGTACTGTTTCTTCGCCTCTAAATCCTTAAGGCAAGTTGTCAAACTTTGCTTCAGTTGGGAGAGGGGGCATCCAGTTGTCCCGGCGAAGTAGATCACCTGCTGGCAGCTCTCAATCATATCGCAGATAAATGCTTTGTAAGGATGTGTTTTCGATACTTAAATAGTAGCATGTGCGGCATGTAATGAAAAAAAATCAAGACTTTAATGTTTCAGAATAAGCAAGTGCCATCACTCGAACATCTCGTCTATTTGTTGGACAGATCGGATCCTGAATTTACCTAATCATGATAGATATTCAAAAGAAAAGATACCAAGGGCATTGAAGATGTATAAATTATATTTCGCGATTATCATTCAGCCATGTGCGAAATCCGATCCAACTTGTATCGCTTAAAGTCGTAGTTTATTGGACGATTGTCCGTTTTTCCAAATCACATTAAGGAAAAGTAATAAGCATGGTCCCATATATGAAGATCTGAGAAAAATGCGAAACCTGCTAATTGTATTTGTGCATGTTGGCATGGCAACGACAGCATATGACTTATGATGTTCCGTTCGAGAGAGAACTCGAAAAGTAAAGCCCATAAACGCCATATTCCAGGGATAACAACTGCTACTTCCGAACGGTTTTCTGCAACTCATCAGTTCATTTGTATAAAAATTAAGAAGCAACCGGAGAAATAAGTGTGACTAAAAATAAGGAATACCTTTGAAATAAACAATTTTTACTTGTAAATTAAGTAAAAGCCTACCGTCGGACGAAATGGGAAAGGTATATATCAGTTGCCTAGGTTACCTTCTTTTTGCATCATATTACTTCGGAATGCATATCACTTTAGCTGTTAATATATACATATATAAGCTTAACCCCTTTTTATCATGACTGTCAACTTCTTTGAATACTGTGAGGCACGGTACAACCTTCACCTCTGATGACGGTAGCCTGTACGTTTTTGAAACATCAGGAAGGTAAAACAACGGTTCACGTGATCACCTATTTTTTTTACATTTCTATACTAGAAACCAAATCAAGAACGTTGGGGGACCTACTGAAGAGCCGAACTCTCGTTGCTGTATCATGCAGTAGCAGAAACCTCTGCGAAACAAGTGCCTAGGCTTTACGCTAGTACCGATTCAGACGTAGGGTATGTGGCTGATGAAGGCTAATAAGCCAGAAACAGTTCTGTATCAAGTTACCCCCAGATGCTGTCATACCCCACTTACTGCTATTATGACTTGGCTGGCATCGGCCTGGCAGGCGGTCACCCATTGGGGACCTCTGTCAACCACACACACTTTGTTTAGTTCGGAAGCGAATTTGATCGGTGTTCGAACATTTCTCAGTGAATATATACCCGATCAACAGTGACAGCAAATGGCAGGTGGTGAGGCGCTGATGAACTGCGGTTCGATGAAGTGCTTATGACCCATCTGATAGACACCAGTGGTGGACCAACTGCGCCGTCTGTGAGTGCGTTTGTTAGTGTCGTCCGACTAGCTGGTGTTAAGGGTTATGCTTGGCTGATGAAGGCTAATAAGCCCAAAACAGTTCTGTATCAAGTTACCCCCAGATGCTGTCATACCCCACTTACTGCTATTATGACTTGGCCGGGTTCGGTCTGGCAGGTGGTCACCCGTTGGGGACCTCTGACCAGCACACGAACTTTGTTTAGTTAGGAAGCCTATTCGATCGGTGTTCGCACATTTCTCTGTGAATATATATATATATATATATATATATATATATATATATGTATATATATTCACTCCAAAATGTGCGAACTCCAAACGAATAACCTTCCAAATTTAACAAAAATTCGTGTGTTGGTCATGTTACCCCCAAGTGCTGATAAGCCCCTTTTACTGCTGTATATACAGTAGGTGACATATCTGATGAAACGTTTAGGAGTGTGGAATTAAAAACAAACTTAAGGTCATTTATGAGGTTTGCTGTGTTGGCTTGAGGCGCAAAATGCTGTTTACTAGAATTAAATTTAGTTCAGGTCAGTATACTTTGAGAAAATATAGGCAGAAATGGGTGGAATCCAACGTTTGTTGATAACCAAAAAATTCCTATGCTATTAAGCATTGCGGAGAAAAAGATTCATATTTTTGTTTGCCGAATTATAAAAACTAATTCACAAAGAGCTGAAAAAGTTTGATTTTATTTGTTAACTACAGAGAAAATTTTGCTTTGCGTCGATGAAATTGAGGTATGTGTTCTCAAAAGATACAGGACTAGAGTCGAGAAAAGTTTGATGAATTGAGTTACCAAATGTTTGCTCTACACATCTGTTATATTTGGTGATTAAAGATAAATAATAAACGTACAAGACGCAAATATGTGTTTTACTACACGAAAATTAGTAGGCCTTTTGACTTAAGATGGCCTCCCTCGTAATCTCATATGTTTTCCAAGTAACTTCGGAAACTAAATCCTTCCAAATGTTGGCAAAATATAGAAATCAATCGTTCAATAAATATTAAAACTTCAAACGGAAGAAGTAGACAATTATCATGTTGACAGATATTCGAGGATATTTTTTGGTCACTCTGTTTTCCAATTAAAATCAAAGAACGCTACCCTGAAGTAAAATAACGCATTGAAAACTGCTATGGTTTACGTAGAAATGTAAGTTCTTTCATTTCTCGTACAATTTTGTCCTCTCAGTATTAGGGAAATCAAAAACCGGTTAACATGTATTCCATTACGAACTTGACTGATCTTTGAAACACAGATCGTACACAGATATTCGACTTTGAGATATTTAACTCCAGCGCTTTTTAAGGAGGTAACTGATTGTAAAAAGTGCTTTAATTAATCTACGTTCTACTCATTTTCACCTTTTGTTGTGGAAATTAATTATATTCGACGCTGAGTTGACATGTTTGGGCGATTCTAAATTCATGACCCACACAGGCAGATATCAAAGGAGTAACGTTTAAGAACTCATTAATTAGGTAAATGCTTTTAAGATATTCCTTATTCCTTAGTTTTCGGTAAATAGGTCAAACGAAATCGGTATTCATGGAAAAACAAGGCAAAACTGTTAAATGCGTAGTTTTTAATAGTGTTTCCAAAACGGCTTGCTACTCGTCGCACTTGAACTCTTGAAGTAATTTTCAAAAAAATGTGATCAATGAAAATGTCTTTCAACGTACACAAGATGGTATGAATTTGATTAAAATAAAACAGTAATCAAACTTTTTACTCAACAACCAGCCTATCCATGTGTGGCCGTCAATGTATTTATATTCCGCTCAACAACCGGGATGTGATTTCCATAAACAATCTTTTTGCAATTGTCAACGGAAATTGATACAATGCACGCAAGAATCTTTTCGTGCATTAAAAATGGAAATGTGTCTGAAGATTCAAAATTGGTAAATAAATGTACCTAATTTTAATTATCCATTTCTGACATATTGAGTGCACGTTTAAATGTTATTGGAAAGCATTTAGTTTATAATAATATTGTATTTGTACTTATTCTGTATAACCTTGCCATCCTTTTCCATTCCCATGCCTTAAACACACTTTTATTTCACATTGCGCAAGTTAGTTTTCATATTGCTATTTCTTGAGTTAGCAGATTTTTGCGAAAATTTCATTTTTCTATACTAGTTAATAGTAATTTCCCAACCAAACTCTGATTTTGTTTTTTATAGTTCTTACTGTACTTTAATGATAGTTTACGGGCAAGCCGCATATGCTGACTTCCCGAAAAATGTATTTTATTGCATTTTTGAAGTTATGGCATTCGACTGTCTACTAACGGGTGACCGCCTGCTTGGCCGATTCAAGCCAAGTCAAAGTAGCAGTAAGGGACGGGATATGACAGAATTTGGGGGTAATTTGATATGGAGATGTTTCGATCTTATTAGCTTTCATCAGCCAAGTGTAACCCTGAACATTAGCTGGCCGGACAACACAAACAAACGCACTCACAGACAGCGCAGTTGGTGCAGGACTGGTGTCTTTCATATGCGTCAAGAGCACTTCATCGAACGGCAGTTCATCAGCTTCTCACCATCTGCCATGTGCTGTCATTGCTGATCGGGTATGTATTGGCTCACAAATCTGCGATTACCGATCGAATAGGATTCCGAACTTAACAAAGTTCATGTGGTGGTCACAGGTCCCCAATGGGTGACCGCCTAGCAGGCCGATTCCGGCCATGTAATAATAGCATTAAGAGCGATATTACAGCATTTAGGGCTAACATGATACAAGAATGTTTCGGGCTTATTAGCTGTCATCAGCATAGCATACACCTGAGCACCAGCTGGACAGCCAACACAAGCAAAACCCTCACAGACGACGCAGATAGTGCTCCACTAGTGTCTAGCAGCTGGGCCATAATCACGTCATCGAACCACAGTTCATCATTGCCTTGCCATCTGCTATTTTACTTTCACTGCTGATCGAGTATACATTCATTCAGAAATGTGCGAACACAGATTGAATAGACTTCAGACTTAAACGAAATTCATGTGGTGGTCAGAGGTATCCAATAGGTGACAGCCTGCCAGGCCGATTCCGGCTGTTTTTCAAGGTTATACTTGGCTGATGAATGCTAATAAGCCCAAAACAGTTCTTAAGCAAGTTACCTCTAAATGCTGTCAGACCACCCTTACTAAAAGGTTTATAAACTTTTCTTCGTAATACCGTTATTTTGGAGACAAAAAAGAGGTATAAATTCGAACAATACATTTACATATTTGGAATTAAAATCTTAAAGCAACTTATTTGTCTATATAGAAAGATGTTTTTTTACGTTAAGATATTCTGCTGACTTAATCTTACTGATTTGTATTCATTTAATGTCATCAACGAAAGTTTGTCATAATTTTCTTTGTTTTTACTGACTTTTATTGCAAATTTAAAACTTCTGCTTTCGTTCTACCTTTACACCATAAGCTTTTAAATGAGATAAATAAAAATGCATTTACCGAAAAAGATTTTTTTTTCCGATATGAGTTTACGAGAAAATTACAAAGTTTACGATTTACAGAAATGCCTCACAGTAGCAAAAAAACATTGTCGAGTGTAAATCTTGTCAGCACTTAAATTTTAAAACTAATATTCATATGATTAAAAAAAATTCCATAGGACGTAACCACTTAAAAATTACTTTGATTAGATATTCGACTGACGAAATTCTGCGCACATTTACTTTTTCCAACGTAAGGTCACAATGGAATTTGATACTTTTGATAATTTTATTGAAGGTTTCTGAAGATAAACGATTCAATTTGACTGGAGATGTAAGAAGTTGCTTTTCTTTTCATTATGGATTACCCTCCGCATGAGTAGATTTATTGCACATTCAGTTGTAAACTGGTGAATTAAAAAAAATCGGCCATATATATTGCAGTTTTTTAATTTTTTTATAGTTTTTGTCTGTTCCGTTTCTAAATAAAGCAAAAAGTTAACGAAAAGTATACAAAACTATATTTCTTCCCCACTTATATTCAATTAGGCAGTATTTGTCTTCAATTCGCGAGAGCATGTTAGCTGTTAGCTTTTTAATGGTGGACATTCGAGGCTCATTGGTGCATTCAAACAAATACTCTTCTGTTATTGCATTTTGTGCAAAAAACTTTACAGAATTTCTAAACATAATTTTTAAAATACAAACCGTCAAAGTAACTGGATGTAAATTTACTCCCTTCACTTCAATTTTGGATAAACTTTTTCAGTACTTGAAGGGATATTTTCGATATCTGTTTTACCTATTTTGCAGATCCATTCAATCATTATCAACATTTAAATGTAGTTTTGTTCTCTCTTAGGTAATAGCATAGAACATTCTTGCCATATGAGATTATTTCCAATGTTTTCAGAACTAATGGCAACATGTCTGAATAAACCTAACTCAAATGACGATATAAATAAATTTAAGGCTTACGTGGCATTCAATAAAGTAAATGAATAAAAAAGTTAATAAATATATGCTTAAGTACCAGGCCAAAACCCATTATGAACGATGCATTGTCATATACCCCATATGCTGTCAAACCTTCCCGATATACATACACCCGATCAGCAGTGACAGCAAATGGCAGGTGGCGAGGTGCTGATGAACTGCGGTTCGATAAAGTGTTAATGACCCATCTGATAGACACCAGTGGTGGACCAACTGCGTCGTCTGTGAGTGCGATTTTTTGTGTTGCCCGACCAGCTGGTGTTCAGGGTTATGCTTGGCTGATGAAGGCTAATAAGCTTGAAAAAGTTCTGTATAAAGTAACCCCCAAATGCTGTCATACCCCACTTACTGCTATTATGACTTAGCCGGAATCGGCCTGGCAGGCGGTCAGCCGTTGGGGACCTCTGACCACCACACGAACATTGTTTAGTTCGGAAGCCTATTCGATGGGTATGACTGGCTGATGACGGCTAACAAGCCAGACATGGCCATTTCGGTCTCCCTTGTCTTTGTCGGATCCACTCCATCATATTCTGAGGTCGCTAAGCGACAAGCTTGATATCGCTCAAGTACGATCCTCAAGGCACTTCCGGGACAAGTATGTGCCCTTACCAGATAGATCGGATGAGCACCTTTGTTTCATCAAATCCCCGATCACAACCGACAAAGCAACGAGCCCGTGGTGCCGAGGTAGGGTGGTAAACTCAATGACCAAAGGTCCCGGGTTCGAATCTCGGGGGTTCTGACCCCTGAGATTGGGTATGACTGGCTGATGACGGCTGACAAGCCAGAAATGGCCATTCCGGTCTCCCTTGTCCTTGTGGGATCCACTCCATCATATTCTGAGGTCGCTAAGCGACAAGACTGATATCGCTCAAGTACGAGCCTCAGGGCACTTCCGGGACAAGTATGTGCCCATACCAGATAGATCGGATGAGCACCTTTGTTCCATGTATATATATATATATATATATATATATATATATATACGAACTTAACAAAGTTCATGTGTTGGTCAGGTTACCCCCAAATGCTGTTATACCCCCCTTACTGCTGTATATACAGTAGGTAACATATCTGATGAAAAGTTTAGGAGTGGGGGAATAAACACAAACTTAAGGTAGTTTATGAAGTTCACTAGGTTAGCTTGAGGCGCAAAATGCTGTTTACTAGAAGTGAATTCCGTTCAGGTCAGTATAACATGAGAAAATATAGGCAGAAGTGGGTGAAATCTAACGCTTTTTGATAAGCAAAAATCACCTATGCTATATAGTACTGCGGAGAAAAGATTCAGATTTGTGCGTGCTGACGTTTAAAAAAAACAATCACAAAGAGCATAAAAACTTGAATAATATTTGTTTACTACAGAGAAAATTTTGTTTTGCGCCCATGAAATAGAGGTACGTGTTTTGACAAGATACAGGAATAGACTCGAGAAAAGTTTGGTAAATCGAGTTACCAAATGTTTACTCTACAGATTTGTTTAATTTGGTGCCTTAAAGATAAATAATTAAATTTGCGAAAATTCCCATTGAAAAATTCAGAAGATGAATTGGC
>JAYGXS010000009.1:5897383-5907505 GCA_036362985.1 Ligula intestinalis
TATAAACTAATGAATTCAAAAAATATCGGCCAAATATATTGCACTTTTTTGAATTTTTGATATTTTTTGTCTGCTTAGTTTCTAAATAAAGCAAAAGGTTAACGAAAAGTATACAAAAAACTATATTACTTCCCCACATATATTCAATAAGGCAGTCTTTGTCTTCAATTCGCGAGAGCTTGTTAGCCGTTAGCTTTTTAATGGTGGATTTCGAGGCTCATTGGTGCAGTCAAACCAATACTCTTCTGTTATTGCATTTTATGCAAGAATTTAAACAGAATTGCTAAACAACATTTTTAAAATGCAAACCGTCAGAGAAACTGGATGTAAATTTGATCCCTTTAATTCGGTTTTACTTCACTTCACTTTTCGATAAACCTTTTTAATTCGATATCTGTTTTACTTAATTTGCAGATCCATTATATTATTGTCAACATTAAAGTGTAGTTTTGTTCTCTCCTTCGTAGAAGCATAGGAAATCTTTGTCATTTGAGATTTCTTGCCTTCAGAAGTGATGGCAATATGTCTTCATAAACCTAACTTAAATGACGATATAACTACGTTGAAGGCTTTTGAAGCATTCAATAAACTAAATAAATAATAAATTTACTCAATATATGCTAAAGTACCAGGTGAAAACTCGTTATGAATGTTGCATTGGCATATACCCCCATATGCTGTCATACCTGCCTGATATGTATTCACCTGATCAGCAGTGACAGCAAATGACGGCTGGCGAGGCGCTGATGAACTGCTTATGACCCATATGATAGACACAAGTGGTTGACCAACTGTGGCATCTGTGAGTGCGTTTGTTTCTGTTGTCCGACCAGCTGTTGATCAGGGTTATGCTTCGCTGATGAAAACTAGTAAGCTTGAATAAGTTATGTATAAAATTACCCCCAAATGCTGTCACAACACCCTTTATGCTATTATGACTTGACCGGAATCGGCCTGCTAGGTGGTCACCCTTTGGGGACCTTTGACCGCCACATGAAGTTTGTTTAGTTTGTAAGCTTATTCGACCGGCGTTAACATATTTCTGAGTATATATATATATGAATTCAATAAGTCTCAGGGTCCAGGTACATTTTTATGTGATTCGTTCCCAAAGTAATGGAAGAAGAAGAAAAAAAATAGAAGGGTGGGGTAGCAACCAAAAACCTCTGACGATGAAAGAGAGAACGTTTTAGAAAGGTCAGTTCAAATATGCTTTGGCCCCTAAACGCCGCGCACCCCTCGCTCTTCTACCTTATTTTTGCGAGAGGATAAACGTGATATATATATATATATATATATATATATATATATATATATATATATATATATGTGGAACAAAAGTGTAAACCGATCTCTAGATAGGATGGTGTATTCATCGAATGACGTAACAAACTTGAGCGTGGGAAGTAGGCCGATGAATATACCGTCCAACCTAGAGCTCATCTTACGTTCTTAGTCCATTTGGACGCCTTTAGCAAATGCATTAATCATAAAAATAACAGCTCACAGTCTGTCAAGCCACTGTTTGTGGCAAAACAATTTGCGAAGGAACCAAGACTGTTGTTCTCTTTCTCAAATGATGTGCATCCGCCGTGCTCAGTTGCGCAGACATTGATAACGTTTGAGGAGCCCTCTTCCACTAAAATTGAATTGAAACGTGCAACATATGTGTACCAGAGACTTGCAGAAAAAATATAATTTGCGCTTTAACGCAGATTACAGCAGAGTTAGAAAATGTGTGGAATACAATTACACGAAGGAATGAAAAACAGAAAAAAAAACAGCTAACCCTTCTCGAGGAATTGACACGCCTCAACACATGCAACGTGAAGGTTGAAATTGTCGTTGTAGCCTTTTCGTCCGAAATAATAATAGGCTGAGCAGTTCTTTTCTTTCGCTTCACAGAAGTAAGCCGTCGTTTTCTCCGTTAGGCCAGCTTAAGGAAAAAAAAACAGTTTTTGATTAACATTTATCATCTGCCAAACTGAAAACTGCTTATTGGCAGTGAGCACGGGTAGCGGGTAAAAGTACGTGTGACCATATATATAAGGAGACAGACCATTTTCCAGTTCACACGAATAGCGGCAGGTAGATCCCTTGTTTACGTCGTCAACATTGTAGTGCATGGGTTTGCAGTCTCCATGCTGTTTCTTGCATATTTCATAGGCCACTCCTTCTTTTGCGTGTGCTAAAATAATAAAGGGTGAAATATGATGCTTAAAGCATGTATCGTTAGTTTGAAAGACGATACAATGATAATTGGGTGAGAATTAACACGTTTTCAGTGAGTTTATGCAATGTTTGCATCCTTCCTCACAGAATATATCCTAGATGTTTAACATGGTAAATTTCTATATAGAGTATATAGCATATAAGTGGGTAGATGTTAATTATAGCCGAATATAAAACGCACCAGAGATTATAGTCAGGCAAAGCGAGATAGTAAGTAGTTCAATCGGTGAAATCTGTCTCATCATGGCAGTTCGAGTTTCCTATATGACCTATTCTTTAGCACTCAAGGTGCATATATATAGTTTGTTAAGCAGCATTGCATTGGCTAGACAGTAATTTGGATAGCAAACGTGTCATTTAGCTGTTGCATGCGCTGGCGTTGTCCAGGAAAGGCAACGGGTGGAACAACAAATCGTTGTTACCGCATCCAAAAGGTATTCCTTTTCGTTTGTCAACGTTAAAGATTTAAATGTCACTACAGTTTAATTCTCGTTCTTAGAAGCCTGTGGGAAGACACAGTTTTGTGTCTTGCAAGCATGACTGGTAAAAAAAGGGAGGAATGTCTTATCATCAATACAGAAAGTTAGCATGAAGCAAATTTAAGAAAACATAAACACTACGACAAAAATACAAAAGCAATCGGTTCTTCCGGACGATAAGGAAATGCTTATTGGAGTTATGCAGTTTACTAAATATAACTAAGTTTCTATGTTGTAATACGTAACCCTTAAGCCAGCCCTTAAGCGGAAACTTACCCTAACTGTAAGTCACAAGCCTAGAGCTTAGCGTGTATGAGGTGTGCTGTCAAGGGAACCACTGCGAAAACAGAAATCTGCAGTACATAATTTATTGATGAAAACTTATTTGCAGCACCAAGATCTTTCAGGTTTATTCTTAACAATGTCACCATCGGTGTGAATTTAAGTTATAAGAAAGGAAACACGCATTAAATAGCCGAAATGCCAGAAGCTCACTTTTATGAGTTGGGTGAAGTGTCCGCAGTGCTAAAATCTACCGGGCCTTACTGTTGGCGGCAATTGTTTTAGCCTTGTCTACTATAGCAAGCGGGGGACAATGGTTTTAATTTGATTGTAAACGTTGGACTAATGTCAAGTTATCAACACGCAATCTTTTCCTTTAGCTGGAAATTACCAGTCGTTCACATTTGGCTGCAAAACAATGAACGTATTGCAAATTTTTCGACGCGTTATTTTGCCTGACATATTTTTTCAGTTTTAGTTAGGCACAGGCAATTTTACGTTTTGAATGCAATAGAAGATTCTAGCCCGTCTTATCATTTATCGAATGGCACTGCGCACTACCTGGATATGTTTTTCCTCATGAGCAATGCACTTGACCGTATGAAAGCAGCTAAACTTGAATGAACTTAAATTCATAAAATCAGCTCGTACACGAGTGCAGAAGTAGCAAAGTTTATTTTAAGACTTTCCGAATACAGCGTATTCATTTGCATATATCCTTGTTGAAGTAAAATCATAAGACTGTTATTTTTCGAGAACAAGATAGTGTACACTACCACAAATTGCAAATTCTCGTTCCTTAGAACATGTCAAGCGGATGCGATCTGCTGATATAAATGTGATAACAGAAAAATAAGAAATGTTAGATCCCCTGGGATAACAGATAATGTTAGGGCTATCGTTCAAATATAAGAGTAATGATTTCTTTTTAACAACGAGTAAATGCTTATTGTTATGATGCGGTGCACTATATATGACTGCTTTATTATTTTTAACCATAAACATAACCCTTAACATATCCCTAGTCCTTCACTTACGCCAAAACCTTACCGTCACCGTAAGACACAAGGCTGGAGCTAAATATGCCGATGATACGACTGTCAAAAGCGCTGACAGGCTTTCGAATTTTAGACTTCGGCTTTTGTGCTCTCCATTCACTAGAAATTTATTATTGTAAACCATCGTGTCTATTTCTCCACTTTGCTTGTCTGCATTTATATTATCATCTCGACAGTACACTGGTACCTTTCTGAATGCACTTATACCAACGACTTTACCTACAAACTTCCATGATCTGACTATAGAACGACAAAACATCGATCCGCATGACAACGCGCAAGCCTAAACCATTGAATTGTTCGTCTCTCTCAGAGTTAAAGTCAGCAAATTGCTGTTCAGTGTTCAATAAAAGTGTCGAATTATTGGCACTTATTAAGCAAAAGAAGCACTGTAAGTCCGCAGTTATCTGTATTCAAGAGACTTAGCTTACTAAAAATCATGACTCACAAGTGATTTAACATCAATATTTTGTTATTTTCGCTCGAAATGAATTCCTTATCCAGCAGCAGAGGTGGTGTAGTGACTGGCTTTGTAAACCACCAATCATGCAAAACTTAAATAACTTATTCTCTTAATCGAAAGACAACACAAGGCCATTGCTGTCGTCCATAAGCCTCGATTTTTTCATAACTCTTAAGGCATTATTTCTGCCAGAATTTACATTCCACCCTCTACATGACACACCTCATCAACTTGCCACCCATGGATTCCACGATTCCCAGTGCGTGGCGATCAGTAAGAATCATTCTCATCCCTAAAATACCCTCTTCTTCTGGTTCGTCCAATTGCCTGCTCCCACGCACTACTGAAACATGCAGAAACAGTTGCATTATAAACCAGTAAAACATTTTCCTCTTATTTTTCCGATCCCTTGCAATTTGCTTAGGAGGCTACGCGTATTACACAAGACGCTGCTGCCCTGACAGTCTTTTCTTCTCACAGTGCTTTAGAGAAGTGCTATCGTGCATAAAAATGTGCTTTTCTAGACTTATCTCACCCATATTCTACTAAACAAACTCCTGATTGCGACTCTCTTGGCGAGGCTGTCACTTGACTTGGGGATATTTTAAATTTCCATATTTAATTCGTTTAGTGCGGCAAGCAAAAATCCATGGTCCTTTTTAACAAATGTGGAGTTCTTTAAGGTTATACATTATCCTCTCATCGTTTTCCCTCCACACTTTTAATCGCAAAACGAATTATTGGTTTGTTAAATATGCTGAAAAAACGGTCGTTGGCAATGTTTTCAAAGGTCAGACAAGTCTCCAAGTACTACAGAATGGCCCGGACTGCGTCTCATCATGGTCGTCAGCGAATGGCCTTCTACATCCTTAGCGGAAGTCCGTTTTAGTGTACTTTTTGTCTGCGACCCTCTCTTAGTTCTGAAACTGCTAACATTCTGCCCAGAGACGTATCCTATGTCCGATAAGTTAGTGTTACTGTGGCATCCAACCTTACAGTTTATTTTCATATTCAAGCCATTTTTATTCAAATCCGTAAGCTTTTATATTAAAATTGGCCGCTTCTCTGGATATCGCACAACGCATGCCCTAATGTGCCGATTTATAGATGCCCGCATCTTCCTCCTCATTGTCTTTTGCTCGCCAGTTATTCTCCTATGTTTATTTATAAAAATACCTGAGCAAGCATGAAACGCATCCTCTGAATGCTGTGTTCAGCTGCTGATGTTTCTTATGTGTTTAAGCTGGCATTATAGTACAGCACCACCTTTGGTTGGCCAAGCAATTTGTTGATTGCGGTTGTTTATCCACTCCACTCATAACGAATGGCTGCAAAATCTTCCCGCAAAATGCACCGAGGCTTCCATCATGTATGCTGCCCTACATCGGCATATCAGCACTCAGTATTGCCATTCGTAGCATGCTATCTGACGTGTGAAAAAGCGGATATTGAGCAATGAAAGCTACCTTATCTCCATAGTAGATTTTGACTATTCTGTGACCTTGTAACATTTAAATTTTCTCATTGATCCTTTACTTTTATGCTGCTCACCGTGAATATAGCAATTGTGCTGAGAATTTAGGATATTGCCTTACAAATAATACATTGGTCGCTCTCTCCCTAAAAAAATTTTCTATCTACAGTGGATAATCAATTTATGTAAATTTCTTTGCAGTCCCAACATCTGACAGGTTCTAATGTAAAAATGCCACCAACCAAGTGAATGAAGGTAATATCGCAGTTAATCATCAGCCCATGTTTCTGCAGTTTCCTTCTGTTGAGGGCTGCATTCAAAATGTGTAAGTTTGTAAAATTTTGATTGCTTATTGCATGGCGGCATAAACACATGTGCGACACTTATAGATAATGAACTGCGTTAGGCAAATTTGATACTTCAAAAGAATAAGAAGTACTGACGATTTTTATGAAAAACATATTTTTTGAACCGGAGACCTACAAATACAACGTTGAGAAGAAGAAGTCTCGATCGCTGGGACACTATGCTTATTCGCCTGAATGTTATGTTCGTACTTTGAAAACCAAACCTAGAAAATTTGATAATTTGAAGAGGCATTTTCGTCAAGCAAAACATTTAAACCTTTTTCTAGTATTTAATTAAAATTTACTTCAGATGACACCGTAAAGACCGATATATTTCCGAGCGTTTTCAACGCTAAAATAATGAGTTATGGATAATGTTTTCCTTAAAAATATGGTCATGCGTGCTCAATCTATAAATTCCTCAAAGCAGCAAAACCTACAGTCGAGATTGAAAAACGTTCGCAACAAAAGCTTGATAGTGGTATTCCGAAGTTTACTTTAAACAAAAATTTCTCGCTACCTCGTTAAGAAACGCTTAAGGTAAATATTCAGGTGAAATGGTTTTTTTCTTATTAAACGAAAATTAAATTATAAATTGACCAAGTTGTGAAAAAAACCAGCAGCGTTCGGCGGAATTTCAACCTACCTAGTAGACAAAGCCATAGGGCAAAAAGCGAAGGCAATTAGTTGCGTTTGTTGCTCAAATGGGAGAGCACAGGCTTCGGGTGAAGACCTTATATAGTATGCGGGTTTTTATTCACGCCTGAAGCTTCGAGTTGTTTTCACAATTGGTTCAGTTTTTATCAAGAAAATCTGCCAAATCTTCTAAAAACTTAAGATAAATGATTAAATTTGACGAGAAATGTATAGTTTTACTTTCTTCTTATATTTAGTTATTTAACGTTATTGAGTATTACTTCCAGGCTTTTGTATGAGCACGGGAATGCAAAAGTGAGTGTCTATATACGGACGTTTTTCAATTAATTCTTATTTTTTTTGTCTGCTGCCTTTCTAAATTACGCATTTGAGGGACGCATAGGGTCAATTGCCTCAGCTATAGCATGTGCGGAAATTTAATTTTATGTTCAATCAATGCGATATAGTAAAACAAAACGCGATGAAAAAAATGATGTTTCTGCATTTCTTGGAAAAGAGATCACAGGTTAGCAAAGCGTCCGTATTAAATTTCACATGATTCCATTTTCCGAAAACGTAATGCAATTCCTTGGACTAACTGGCTTCCAGGCGACTTCGGACTGCAATTTTCGGTTCTGTGACGGACATACTATGCATTTTCCTTTGCATACTTTATAATTATTCCATAGCATAATACAGGCTTCTTAAATATTTTAATTCTATCTTTATAAATTACATAGGAAAATACGTTGATGTGAGAATATTCCAAATTTTAAAAAAAATCATGTCACTACCTTGAGAAAAATAAATGGATTAAAGTAATGTGACCGAATATATGCCGAACTTAAAAACCAAATATCTACAGGAACTTTTCGTTCACCCTTAAGCCGACCGTTGCGCTGCAAATGCTCACATTTTATCATTTTTTGGTTTAAAACCGTGTTTTATAACCACCTGTTGTGACAAATCGCCTTACGTTGGCTTGCTTCACTTCGAACGCTTAGCTCCCATTGTTCTAAACCGTGACTCTCCCTTGACAATTAGGCTCATAATAACACGTATGGGGTAAGCAAAGTGATATGCTGGTTTGCTGAACAGTTGGTCAACATATAGGGTTCCTTTTTCTACCTTGATATAAAATCGCCAAGTCGGTCCACAATTGCACTGGCGTCAAAATTGAACACGTGTCTTATCTTTTCAGCATGGTCAAAAAGTACATACAGCCAGCTGATGCTCAAGCTTGTAACTGAATGAGCAAATTTTTATCCTACTTATCAACTGACATGGTAAAATAAGTTTCCACCAATTGGAAAAGTGTGAGTATTCGATTTCGCTTCTGCTGCAGCATGTGACTGATATTGTTACTTCTTTAAGATTTCGGCAGATTGACGTTGATATTTTGGCGTCGGATTAGGGATCATATTTCGAGTGTCGTTGATTGGCTCTTTGAGCATTAAGGATGTCGTTTTTTAATGCTCCATGTGTTCTACGTTATAGTTATCAGTGGGCAACCTTGGTTCTGACCCGAATACTGACATTCAATATCACAGGTTAGCTTGAGCGCAAAGCGCTTTGGTATGAACGTGAAAACCGAGTTTAAATTATGTAAAAGCTGCAGCCACCTAATAAACCTCTCTATGTGAAAACTGCTAATTTTCTTACTAATCATTTACAAATTGAATCATGCATACTACTTTTGAATAATTCCATGAGTTTTTTTAATTTACATACCTAAAGAGGTGTGGATTATTACGCCTGTGCAGTCTATAAAGGCTTTACGTAGAATGTAATCCTTCTGTTTTGTTTTCAGTTTGACTCACTACAGGTCATCTAACTCAACCAATGCATATAAAGATGTTATGTGTTCTCAAAAAACATTTTCTTACTGAAAACTCATTTAAATCACACAGTGAAGGCTGGATGATACATGTCGTATGCGATAGGGACAACGTACACTTAATGACCTCGTGGGGAAGCATATATTTCAAGGGTTTAGTTTGATTAAGTTAGTATATTTTATTAGAAAACCTCCCTGTTAGTTTAAGCTATGAAGCGAACAAGGCATTGATTTTGGACACGTCATTAGTACGTTTATACCAAAGGACTTTCGTATCCTATAATGTAGTGTGCTATGGAAAAATTCCGGGATTATTTCTTTCAGAACTACAAGATATTGTCCGATCTTGCCCAAATAGACGTAGGGTCGAGTTTAAGGAATCGTATTTATTTCAGAAAGCAGCAGCAATTAAGTTTTAAAATCCTGCTTTGCTAACATGTGAATTATTGCGGCAGTAGAAAGGTTTTCCGGCGTTTTATTTTACCGCATGGCACACTTTGGCCAAAGAATAACGCCTGCATATGTCACAGTGAGGTTATTATAAAAAAAGGATTTTTGATCGTAAGTCATCTAAAACATATTTTTTTTAAATCTTACGTTCCGTTTATGCACTATTTAGAAACAGCACCGACACAAGTTTAATAAGAATTATAAACAAATTGCCAGATGATTTTGCGTTTGCAATAATATGGCAATTTGCAGAAATTATCCACTTAAGCGGAATGTGATCTGTTTTTTAAAAAAAAGCAATTTCTTCCATTTTTTATCAAACTTTATCTATTATTTTCCGGTTAATTAAAAAGATTGTCAAAAGTGTCCAATTTCATTTTAAACTTACCTTGAAAAGTGTAAACATACACAGAAATTCATACTAAGTTGCCTTGCGGAGGTCCTCGATGATCGACATTGCGGCTAGAAACATTTCTAAATATAATCCACATGAACATCGTCATCAACAGATATCTCCAAAACACTTTCGTTTAGTAAGTGTTTAAATTTTATTCTTATTTTAAATGTATTAATGTAAACGTTGAAATGCTGGACTAAAAAAATAAAAGAAACGGTAAACATACGAAATGATTTGAGAATTGCAAGCGTGATATTGAATACACCGGTATTATTCTTTAGTGGTGATCTGAAAAAATAATTTTCTCTTAAGAGCAGCTTTTTTATATAAGGGTACTGTTTGCGAAAACTTGCAAGGTAAATTCGGCGAAAATACCAATTTTATGATTGAGAAGTCATATTGGCAAACATATGTTTTCGGTTACTCATCAGGGGGCCGTTTTAATGCATGGGCAGAAATGGTGATTT
>JAYGXS010000009.1:5912651-5925227 GCA_036362985.1 Ligula intestinalis
CTCTAACAATAGTCTCTTGCCCCAAGCTGTGGGTTCAGGGTAATACAAGTGATGTTCCCGTGATTGCTTGTTTGCCTTCTTAACAACATGAATTTGAACATGCCTTCTCGCTTCCATTCAAGGGTTATCCTCTGTTCGTTTCCACACTGTCTGAATGAGGCGGTTAGCTGTACGGAATGTGAGTGAAGGAGGTAGGGCAAGTATGTAGGGTAGGTTGTGGCTAAAAAGGTGTGCAGCAAGCACGCAGATTGAGTGTGACCGTTATTTCGAGGTTGGAGCGCCGAGCATTTAGGACCTTTAGTTGTCTCGAGTGTTTGAAACGACAGATAAACCTCATCCCCTGAATACCTCTCTTCCCCACCTGCACGAACCCATCATGAAGGCGAATTAAACTGCTCTAACCAGATAAACGCTATACGAAACTGACGGCTGCATTCCATATGTCAGTGCATCGGCCTAAAAAACGAATGGTCATAAACATATGCATGTTTGCCAATTCGTGTTTTCTTCAATCGTACCGTGTTCGCAGAACTGCAATATTCGTTACTAGGCACGAAATCAAGAATTCGAGGTATCGTGGACTTTTAAGTTGTCAAGTTAAAAACTCGGTTAAATGCCTTACTAAGACAATCGACCAAGTGCAGAGAATGAAACCGCTGGAAGTGCATTAATCATACGATTTTTTACGCCACGTAGTTACGCTTTGAAAATGCCGGCCTACCACGTCGCCGCAGCATGTTTACGCAGTTGCAGAATACATTTACGTGCTTACGTTTGGACACATAAGGAGTGGCAGCCAATCACCTGCGTTTGGCCAATATGCAAAAACATCCGATACCTGCCTGAGAGTTGTATATTCGGCAGTCAAGGTTAATTATTTGATAGTTTGACAGTCGATTTTGAAAAGGTCCATCATATACTCAAAGAACAGGTATGGTGACCTGAGTCAGATGTAGCGAGTTTAGAGGCACAGCAATCGGCCACTTGCTAAATCCTCTCCCCGCATGAACCGGTGACAAGACAATGTTGGCACGACCGAGCGGGAATCCACCGTGGGCCGGTTTCTCCAATTCGGGTTAGAAAATCCGCTTAACTGAGACTTAACTGGTCCAAACCTTTTGCGCCGATACTCCTGCAATACCTACTCTCACTTTCCTTGAGCAAGTGTCCAGAAAGAATCAAGGAGGCCGGGTTTTACTATTGCCACTACGGCTGCTACTATATCTACTACTGCTAACTATCAGTGTAGCTCCATGATAGTACTGCTGGTACTATTACCAATGCCACTTATTGGCCAGAAATTAGTGTATTTTATAGGCAGCGCTGGGCTCGGCTTCCCTGAAATGTATGCTATTCCGTGTAAGGGAGATGTTGGCGACTCACAGCACATTAGAAGGTGCTAACGTGGACTCATGTAAACTGAGGCTTTTGCTGCGACTGCTATTTCAACTACTGATTAATAATGTATCTGAGTGTACGTTATGCGGGCTCTATTTTTGTCGTTTGCATTTGTCAGCGTTTACGCTGAGTTGAGTCAGCGCTGGGGATCATGTCCCCTTGATATTTACAGGTAGGGTGAATCTGGGTTCAAGCTATTCCCAATAAAAATGCATTTTATGCCAGGACCACATCGAGGCTTGCATTGGTTTCCTCCCACTCACCTCCATTTACCAAAACTTTTGTGACATTTTACTAAATTTGGGCGTCGATACTGTTGAAAGACGGAATGATACATTGATAGGATTGCTTATTTCCGCAATCATACTTAGAAAGACCAGCAAGTAGTATATTATAGTAATATACTCATATAAGTTTAACAATTGCCGACATGCATTCTATTATTGCCAAAAACATAACAGATCTAAATAGGACCTAGGGCGTCCTTAATTTCCTTTGGGTGGATTTCTAAGACACATGCATGAGTGTTTACGTCCAGTAGGCAAGTAAGATTGTCATGAATCGCAAACCGACCTAAAGCTACGGGGAAACTGGGAATATAAAAATTATTATACACCCACTAAATTTCTTAGAGCAAGCAGCGGGAAGTGTATCATGTCTCATGTCTAAACTGAACAACTAATTTGACAGTTCAAACAGATCACACATACATGAGCATAGACCGGATGTGAGATGTGACGACGAATTATCTCAAGTTGTTTTGCCCAGTTACGGTACGGGTCATGAGGTCAGCTCTGCAGCTGTTAGGGTATTCGCCCTCACGGGCAAAATAACATGACCCGAGGTGTGAATGAAGCCTGCGCCAAGGAAGGTAACTCAATAAATTATGTACAGAAAGCACTTTGGGAAAGATGGTTTATTTGGTGAATTTTCAAAGCTGGAGACCCGCTTCGTCTTCAGACGTAAAGAAAAATGTATGGGTCAAAAAATGGCTAACAAACAACATCGAAAGTCCGTGGGAAAATCAAAAACGCCGTGGTGTGGCACTTGCGCCGGTCAGTTATTCGACGAGTACCCTACGAAATCAGCTTGTACAACCTAAGGATAGGGTTTGCTACTTGTACAGAAAATAAGTCATCTAGAAGATTCCCTGTGGCGACTGCAATGCAGTTTACTGCGGAGATACAGGAAGATCAGCCTCCACGCGCATACGCGAACATCAATGAGCGTTTAATGGGTGATATCCTTTGTATGAAATCACCATGCACACAGTAGAGACTGAACACCAATTTGCATGGGACAAAACCCCCATTGTTGGCTCTTGTCCATACAAGAAAGGTCGAAATCATGCACTCGGACACACAATACATAAACAGGCACATTGAGTTAGCATCGGCTTACCGAAGCCTCAAACAGAAGTGGTCCAGACGCGGGCCAATCCAAAGGGAATGAAAAACACGGCAAAATGGTCCTGGCGCAAGCGCCAGGTCCCGGCGTCCTAACAAGATATTTGCGCTTTATGCCAGACAAAGAGCGGATGACGTTTGTTTAGGCGTGTGTAGGCTTTGCCCATCGGAGGGACTCCACCGCCTAACACACACACGACAGTTCAATCTTCGATTTTGACGAGGTCCATCAAGTGAGCATCACGCTGCCGGGTTGGTTACTTGCACGTGTTTTTTTTTTAAAGAGCACGTACGCTTGCACTGTATCTAACGCACACGCTCTTTTTTGAGCTTGTTGTCAAGACCGGATGCCGGATCAGGCGCAGGTGGTTCGTGCGGCATGAGCGTGCACCTACGCCTGCAATCAGATCTTCTTTATTTGGCTATTTTTTTCGAGCGCGAGCCGAAAAACCCTATCCGCGTTCTAATCTGGCCCCCGTGTTGGCACTGCACATGTATCAGGGGGCGCGCTCATTTCGGTAATGTACACGTCGTGCACATCAAAAGCTGGAAGCATATGTGGGGACTTCTGCGTTATAGATGTACGTATAATGAGGAAGTTAATGTATGTATGAACTGTTCTACCTACCAAATATTAAATAATGCTATTTGGGCTCCAAGTCCTTTACCTTTCAAAGTTAAGCCTTAAAGTCATTGTGTGGGGATCAATGACATTAGAAACACTATTTGACCTCCGCAGTGTATCGCAAAATCAAACGTCCTGGGTGAACATTGAATACAGTAGGTCATAAGGCAAACACTGTTTAAACGATTGAATAAAATTATGTCAGCAGGTCAAAGTTTGAGAATGAACTTGTACCGGACATTTCAATGATTATTTTTGTGCAGGACTGAGCCACAACTCATACACATCTGAACACTCATTTTTTTAATGGAAATACTTGTGGCCAGCAAATAGTCCTGACTTTGATTCAACTGAAATATATGGTTAATCCCTGGTAGTATGGTAAATGAGAAACTGCTTGCTTCTACTATTGTTGCCCGATAAGTGAGATCCCTGCTGGACGCATTGAGTAAGATGCCCTTGGGACCCTCCGGTATTCACACATTTTTGATTACAAACAGAGAGAGAGAGATACGCCTTATTTTGAAAGTTCCATTCCACAAGTTTCAGCAGAAAACATCCTCCTTTGCAAATGTGTAAAATTAGGTGCACAAATCCACATCATCGGATAATTAAAAGAAATCAATAATTGCTAATCACTGCACTTTTCTACGTTGTTGATAAATGTCTTATAATTTTCCTCAGATATAAGCCACATTTGGCTGCTTTCAAAACAGTGCAAGCCTCCTGACCTCGTGCACTCATGACCCCATTGCAGTTTAAGGAAACAAATAGGGATTAAAGTCTGTATGTAAAGAGCGAAGTAGACTAATCGACGTCTATATTATGGAATTTGCATGCGAATGGAGGAAGAAAAAAAAGCGGCTCAAGTGAGAAAGTGTTCCCATCGAAAAGCAAGTTAAAGGCTATTCTTAAGAGCAAAGAAAACTGTGAAGTAAATTTTGAACTATATCATATTAATAGCTTTTTTGACAAATAAGTTTAAATTATTTAAATCAATTGTGGAAAAACTTGCGGCGTTGGCTGTAGTCTAACCCACACAACAGGAAAGGATTTTTACGCGAAGCTAATGCTCGACCACGTCGAGCTACATCGCCACGCCCACACTGTGAATTTAATCATATTTAGATCGATTTTACCCACCCAACGTCACCGCTCGCATGGAATCCACCAATACGGAAGAGGAGGCTGACTGCCCAAGCAGGTTTTCCTAAGCAATTAATCTAGAATCCAACAGATTGACATCTGGCAGATTTAATAATTAGGTGGTTTTTACACAATTGGGTCAAATCAAACTAAGCAAATCTTCCAAAACTCCTGATAAAATCGTTATAGATCCCAAAAAAGGCAGAATAATGTTTATTTCTGTGGATATATTTCCCCTCAAAATAAAGAAAAAACAATTTTTTTCCCTAAAATGCACATTAGCAGAATGCAACACTAGACATTTGCATGAACAATTCTAATAATTCACAGACACGTCCTGTGCACACCGCTTTAGCTCTTATGCCACATGCATTAACTCTAATATAACTATAACCGCAGTCGAAAGCTTAAGAGTAACGTTGTTATATTTCGCGTTTGTAGTGTTCTTTCGTATACTTAACTCACCTTTATTTCTGTTATATAATAGTGTACCTATTAGGTAGATAATAGTGCCCGCAAATACAAGATAGACTGGTATGAACTTCGGAGCTTATTATAAGTCTATATCTAGTCATATCTAGCCCCAACTGCTGCACCCCTTAGGCTTAAAAGGACTGAAGGATTTATTGATGACGGTGAATAGCGCGTTTTTTTAATTGTTATACGTCAGGTGTGGCTGAATATGTAAGAACACCGCCCGTACTTGTACTTGATACAAGCTGACTTTCCAATCAGGATTTCCTCAGCAAATAATGTAGAATCCACCAGAATGAATACTAGGCTGACTTAATTTGTTAGGGGTCTTGGCAGATTTGCTAAATTTATTTGACCCAATTGTGAACATCTTTCTGTTCATTATTGGTGGATTTCATGCAAGCGGTAAATTTGGGTGAGTCGAATCGATCCATGTGTGATTAAACTTAGAGTACAGGCGTGGCGTCGTAGCTCAGCTCATTAGAGCGTTGGCTTCGCAAAAAGGCCTCCCTTACTGTGCGCATTTTACTTCCGCCGACGTCACGAGTTTTCTAACAATTAGGTCAGCTTAAATATATTTCTTACTTTGTAAACTGTGATTTTCTTTTAACGGTGCGCAGTATTACGTGACGTCAATTATGTCAGCGCCAAATCATGCTAGGTATTTATTGAATTAACGGATGCCTTAAACGTGTAAACCGTTTCGTAAATGTGGACAGCGGATTACGATAATCTGTCACCCCTTACGTTCGTCAACCAACTCATGCTCGTATACGCGCTGACCAAGCCTGCGTATATTCTGTCCTGTCTTGACTACAAGACCAAACGCACTACAAGGGCTGGCATAATCTTTGAAACCCGGCATATCATTGAAGTGAATGCGAGTGAAGATCCGGGCCGATTGGAAACCTGAGCCATGAAGTGTAACAATTTGGAACAGAGGAGTGCGGAGATGATTTGGAACTGCGCAGTACATGCGTGCATGTCATGTTCCTGTCTGGAATTCAGTGAAAAAAAAGGCATGCTGACCTCATCGGCTACCTCTAAGCTGAGCGCAGGTCAAAAATCAGAGGTGGTGAATTGTATTTCCTGGCCGACTGATGAAATTCTGGACTCTAGCGGATGTAAAGCATTGTCACAAAATCATGAGAAGAATTCTTTGCGTATCAAACCAATTCACAATAATCTTTTTGGAAATGAAAGATGACTGACGTGTTATGTGTCCACTTAAACAGCTATTTATTAGAAAATAATTTGTCAAAAGCAGCACGTTTGCTACCAAGCTGGAGGTTCTACAATATTTACCAACAGTATTCGCTGAAGACCGAGCAAATTTCATGACGTAATTTGATTGGTTATTTTAGCCTTTTTTTCGTCACATCATTTTGATTCACAAATGGATTTAATTCTAGGAAAGCCTTTTAGTTGGGAAAATGAATTCCAAAAATTTCCAGATCCAAGTGAAGCCAAGTTTGAGGAATCGCTTTTATGTTGGCGAATAAGAAAAGATTTCGCTATTTTACCCCGACGGTAAAGTAATTCGCGTAGAAATATACTTTTTCTAAACTATATGTTCCGTTTAGGCATATTTTAGAAACCACACAGAAGGCAGAATAACAACGTTGTAAAAAAATAGACACCATTTTGCATTGGGAAGCTTATGCCGGATCCTGCGTGAAATCAGTTATGACAGTAAATAATATATTATAAATAAAAATAGTGATTTGTTTAATGCCAGTCAAATTAATTATCTTGCCTACATAAAGCTTTAAAATGTCAGCTTCATATCCAATTAAAGCAATTTTTAAAGAGAAAACGTATTGTAGAACTTTTTGTTTTGAGAAAGAACAATAGCCCACTTATCTTGATGACGTTCCATATGCCTGAAAATATATTTTGTTTTTTTAAGGCATTACTTAATCTGATCTTCGTGGTCATCTTTAGTAAATCGTTTATCCCCAAAATGATTTATGTCGGTAAATGTTCTTTATATATATATACCTTGATCGAAATGATGTCAGACATTATTCGAAGGTATTATATAAACGTCCACCCGCTCATGGTAATCTGTGCAAACATTTTGGCCCGAAAAACGTGACGTAAACATTCAGTTTAACAAAATATTCAAATTTATTTTTTGAAATTACGGCAATTATTTAAGTCTCAGTACCTTGACGACTGTCGAGAAAATTAAATTTTTTTAACAAACTAAGTACTTATTATACTTCTTCTTAGTTTTAAATATGCCCAATGCTGTTTCTTTTTATTGCTAAGTTTTCCTAAATAAATTATCACCGGTATGTGAGAAGTGACCAAAGTTGCACGGTTTTCAGCACATAGTGTAGAGTGTATAATATGAGCAGGCAATGGGCATTTCTGTCCTCCTATTCGTACATGCGCTGATAAACGCCATGTCAGGTGGTCTTTATAAAGTGCAGCTCACCAGATATAATACTTTTTGGCCAAAACGAAAGTTTTTTTTTAATATCACACCAGTGTTAACGATGAACCTTAAGTCCGTTTTATATTTATCAAAGCATATGAGACACTTAATGTTAATATATATACCATTGCTGTTTTATGAATAGCTAGTGCTAAAGCTATCTTCGATAACACATGGAAATAAAATGTTCCACAATTCCAGGAAGAATAAATATCTGGTTATTTTATTAATTTAATTCAATCTTAGGGTCTGGATTAGAGCACAAAATATTCACCTAAAAATATGTCATAGAATTCTTAGACCTCAATTGATCGGTCGAGCACCGTACAACCGCGTTTATATTTCTCTGGCAAATAATCACCATACTGGCAGTTAATGCCAATCCTAACAGTAGGATGAATAATTACGCAAGATGCACTACTGACCACCTGTAACAAACTACAAATATCACGTGGTTAGTCGGTTCAGATACTTATGTCAGATTTCAAGCTAAACCTATCAACTCTCAATATGTAGATCAACTTCGAGTTGTAAATGTATTTCTGGGATAATAAATTAGCTTTTATTTCAATGAAATAACATAACCTAAAAGTAGTAGATAAAATTTCATATGAATCAAATAAATGCTTTCCATCTCGCAAGTGAGCACTCGAGTTTACGGCACTCTTCTAGGGCAGCTCATTTCATGCAAGTTTCCTATATGTGAATGCCGTGCGGAAGGTGGTCAGTGGAGTTTTCAACAATGTTCGGTTTCTGCAAAAAAATTCTTTTTGTTTAAGATTTAAAAGTCATATTGGCAAACAGTTGTTTTCGGTCAAGTCAAGTTAAGTCAAGTTTATGAAAGGAAATATAGGCAACCGCCTTTGAACTCCCTCTTGGGGCAAAGGATTAAAGAAATGTATTGGCACAGGCGAACATTCTAAAGAAGTCATTGACCCAATTGTAGACTACGACTCGCTCGATTCAAGTTATACATTCACACTCAGTTCACAGTAGCCAGAAGTGTAACTAAGCAAAAAGAGCAGATAGCAAAAAACGCCTAAGGCTGGCTCATAATTCAAAATGGAATGTCATTTGTGTTTTTTTAGGAGAACAACTGTCGCTCGTGGGGGGAACGTATGTGAATGTGAATGATCGGAGCATGGTGCATCTGTAAATTTCGGCAGCAGCCATGGCGTCCGAGGCTAGTAATATCGACATCCAAAGTACCATGCGAGGAGTTCTCGGAGTCACGAGAACGTCCCGAAGAACCGGAGATGCCTGCATGGACCAACATGAACCGCAATAAGTGTCCACACCAGATAACGTGGACTGACCCCAGACTAACTCAAATTACAGTTGCCCATTAGTCATAACGGCATTGCTACTGATAATCACGTCCATCACGATGTGACGCAAATCGTAACCCCCAATTAACATCCACACCAGACTGAATATATAACTGCATGAGCACTTTGAAATGCTGGCTGTTGTTTGCAAATTTCTCTCAAGTTTCAAGCCGAACTGGAGATTCAGTGTCGAAAATTTAATTGATAAACTTGCTTTTTTACCAAAGGATGCCTTTCCGTGAAAACGTTTAGTATATTGGCCTGCATACAGTCCTTTGGATACCACCTGGGGACAAAAACATGGTTTTGTCATGACGGATGAATGTTTAAGATAAATTAAGTATTTATTTTGTGGAATGATGCCCTCGTAGAAAAGTATACTGAGGTGGTTGTGCAGTTGATTATAGTGCCATCTATCTACATGTCTTGGTACGATATTTTTCACTTCAACATTTGTTCCTATGTTGGAATTCAAAAGCGTTTCTGTATTTTTCTCCCGTTATATACCTGAACTAAACTTATCGACCTTCTGAGATATAGCAGCGCACGTAATCGCAATATTTACATATCATACCTTTCGACCGTCGTTTCCCAAAACATTCACCGTGAACTCTATAGTATGGCTGTGCAGGGACGTTTGTCTACATGTGAATTAGTTTTACGTGTACTACCGCACTCCTTTTTCCCACAACCGTCCAAGCCCGGTGTCAAGAATAAGACAAGAAGCGCGGTTGCGTGGATCGTACGACAAAATATGTACCAAAAAGTGCCATCATGAGCCTTGATCCACAAACATACACCTCATTTGGTTTTAACTGGACAGCAAAAATATGGAAAGAGTGGCACGAACATCCTATCACGCAGCCTGTAGTACTCTTCGCCATACACCTACTGGTCATAGAATACAATTGACTAGGATTGAAAACGGTGAGAGGTTAGAGGCAAAAGCTTGGACCTTAAATCACACAGCCTGGGCTGCAATTTGAGACGCCAACCCGTCATTGCCAACACTTGATCGGGACATGGGAGTGTCTTTAAGGTCACGTGATTAAGGAGGTGATGCAGCCTGCCTTTAGTTCCGCCAGTCGCCTACTCCGCAAGTCACACACACGGGGCTGTTTGTGCGGTCCGAGTTTTTTGCCGTCAGTTGAAATCTTTCAAAGCCATGGTTTTTAACGGACCGCGATAGGTGTAAGTACGTCATTTGTAAGATTCCGTGAGCCATCATCATTCGAGATGTGAGGGACTGACGCTACTTAAGATATAACTAAAATCGACAATTGCTGATGAACATTCACGACCGCTTACAGAATTCAATCATGCCCCTCTGGCTTTGGTTTCATTTCTCAAGCCCTGACGACAGCCATAGCAGGCAGTAGCCTAGGTGGATAGCATTGCCAATTTATGAGACGCCACGCGTCCCATGATGAGGCAACGCGCTCAACCTCGTCGCAAGAGCCGCTTGCTCTGAGCCACTCTTGTCCGCTTAATCCCGATTGGCCCATTGTCGGGTGATGTCTTTCGCGTTCCCTTTAAAGTACATGCACCCTGTGTCTGACTTGACTTGCGCTGACTTGTATTAACGTGCTGTACCTTGCTCTTGTCTGAGTAGACTCTCTGTCTGACCGACTGGTCTTCTAACTGTCTCTCTTACGGGTTTGGGACGTTCGTGCTTATTATTAGTACATGGAGATATTGACCGTCGTTGATGAACCAACCGCTGACGGTTAAAATGTGAGAAAAGGGATCCAAAGTTTGCAAATTCCAGCATCGGGTGGTGCCCCCTTTGGGGCGGTGTATGGCTGGCTACTATGTTAGAATGGGTCATTGCAGTCTCTTATGTCTTTGCTGACATTACCAGCAGTTTTTTTGTGTTTAATTACAGCCCGCAGTTTTCTGATAAGTGTAGAGCTATTCAACCAAGTTGGTGTTCGCCCAGTCTAGGTCTGAGCTGTTTTCAGCGAGTTTGACTAAGTTTCTACTGTTCTGTTTTGGAACATTCGAGTACAGGTCACAGCGCTGTATACCTAACAATTGGTTTATATCGAAATGTTTAGCATTAGGAAGCAAAGAAAAGGACTAAAATCTTTTCTTTCTAGGAAATACTCTGAAAAGTCAACAAGGACGGTATTCAAAGGTAGACTTAAGTGCTCACTCGCAAAATTCCCGTTTTAAGGATGATGGCTCCTCTTCTTGACATGTCCTGGCCCGTGGCAGGCGTGAAAGTTATCATCCTTTGGTATGCTTCAAAAGTAATGGTGTCTGCAAATGTTCTTTGAAAAATGCAAAACAGTTAGAAACATGTAGTAATCAAATGCAACAGCCTGCATAGAAAAAGCCACGAAATTGCATGCAAAGGACCCTGTGTAAACGAAGTACAAATTAACCAAATCAAGTTAACCTCAAATGCTCAGTGTGGCACTGTAGAAGATATGCAAATTAACAGTTTCAGGGGCCGATTCTCGTAGATGTGGTTACCCCTAGCGGTGTTTTAAAAGCTACCCATGTCTGCTGAAATTCCAGGAGTTCGGGGTTGCCTTAAAAAGAGATCGATCTTTTCGCATACGTAATTGTCAAAGGCTTGAGATGATGCTGAAAATTGTGCGGGAGCTTGAGAGTCCCGTTGTGCCTTGGAGCTCATTCTAACGCTTCACGGTGGCCATCTGTTTCACGACGTGGCTGTGCAGGGTCGGTTACTTACGCGTTGACGTGCTTTAAGTGATACTAGCCTTGTTGACTAATCTTTCCTACTACCCATCCCCTGAGACCGCTTTGTCCGATGTCAAGACAGGGTCAATGAGGATAGAGACGGGTTTGAACTGAGCCGCCAGAGGCCTAGTTTGACTGATGCCTGAGCCTTCGTTTACGCCCGTAACTATTTTTTGCGATTGCAATGTAAAATCAACAACAGTAACGGCGTTTATGCCCAGATGTGGATGGCATGTGCCTCTGGCGGCCCTACCACACATACGCTACTACACAACGTGTGAAAATTAACACATAGGCGAGGACACTGTTGACTGAAACGTGGAAGCGCTTCTTGGAAAGAGATCGCGCGGGGTGCTACATTTGTAATCATGGCTTGCAGGCTTTTTAAAAGAGTTCATATCTACTGGAACTAAATATAGGTTATGGCGAGGGCTGAACGTATTTACGAAATCTGAGCAATACAAGTAAACAGTACTAGGCAAAGTTGGTACTTAAGATAATTTTTGAGAAGTACTTATCGTTTAATTTCAGCGATGATACGCATGTAAGCATTCAGGAAGTCAAGTTAGGCGAACAAACGTTTTCGATTGATTCATAATCAGACTTATGTCTACAAACGCTTACTGCCCACATAAAATTGGTTTAGTGAGGCGTACGGCGAAGGCCTCTGCTGTCGCAAGTATCCGCCGGCACGAAATTTGAATGTTTAGCCGGCACCTTCTGGAGACTCTGGAAGCTTGCTTGATGTCTACCCGATGATCGCTGCCTACCAGGCGAGCCAGAATTGCGCTTAATGTCGGCTTTAATTCACCTCAGCTTAGCCAAGCAGGTTTTTGCTGTCACTTGCTCTTAGATAGCCGCCTAGTCGTTCAACCAATGTAACCTGCTCCACTGGATCACGTTAAGTTTTCAATTCAAGTTAAAGACGTCTGGATCAACAGTTAATCCATGCCTTTAAGGTAGAGCAGTGGATTTCTTAAGATTTATAATTTAAACTTGGATGCTGAATATGCACACGCGATTGCACTGTTCATTTGAAGCTGTAGA
>JAYGXS010000009.1:5926510-5951693 GCA_036362985.1 Ligula intestinalis
AATTCATTAATTTATCAATGGGGACACTGGCATTGATCGAAATGATGTCAGACATTATTTGAAGATATTATTTAAACGTACATCCGCTCACGGTAATCTGTGCAAACATTTTGGCCCGAAAAAAGTTGACGTTAAAATTCAGTTTAACAAAATATACAAATTTATTTTTTGAAATTATGGCAATTATTTAAGTCTCAGTTCCTTGACAACTGTCGATAAAATTTAATTTTTCTTTACAAACTAAGTACTTTTTATACTTGTTCGAAGTTAAAAATATGCCCAATGCTGTTTCTTAGTATTTCTAAGTTTTCCTCAATAAATTATCACCGGTATGTGAGTAGTGACCAAAGGTTTACAAAAGACCGTACAACCGCGTTTATATGTCTTTGGCAAATAATCACCATACTGGCAGTAAATGCCAATCCTAACAGTAAGGTGAATAAAAGCGCAAGATGCACTACTGACCACCTGTTACAAATTGCAAAAATCACGTGGTCAGTCGGTTCAGATACTTATGTCAGATTTCAATCATAATCATCAACCCTCAATATGTAGATCAATTTCGAGTTATAAATGCATTTCTGGGATAATAAATTAGCTTTTATTTCCATGACTACATATTATCTAAAAGAAGTAGACAAAATGTCATATGAATAAAATAAATGCTTACCATTTGCAAGTGAGCACTGGAGTTTACGGCACTCCTCTAGGACAGCTCATTTCATGCAACTTAATGCCGTGCGGAAGATAGCCAGTGGAGTTTTCAACAATTTTCGGTTTCTGCATACATTTTCGTTTCGTTTACGATTGAAAAGTCGTATTGGCAAACAGTTGTTTTCGGTCAAGTCAAGTTGACACAATTGTAGACTGCGACTCGTTTGGTTCAAGTTATACATTCACACTCAGTTCACAGTAGCCAGCAGTGTAACTGAGCAAAAAGAGCAGATATTAAAAAAAACACCCAAGGCTGGCTCACAATTCAGATGGAATGCCATTTGTGTTTTTTTAGGAGAACAACTGTCGCTCGTGGGAAAAACGTATGTGAAAGTGAATGATTGGAGCATGGTGCATTTGTAAATTTCGGCGGCAGCCATGGCGTCCGTGGCGAATAACCACGCGAGGAGGAGTTCTCGGAGTCACTAAAACGTCCTTAAAAACCGGAGATACGTCCATGGACCAACATGAACCGCAATAAGCACCACATCAGATAACGTGGATTGACCCCGGACTCAGTCAAATTACAGTTGCCCATTAGTCATTACGGCATTGCTACTGATAATCACGTCCTTCACGATGTGACGCAAATCGTAACCCCCAATTAACATCCACACCAGACTGAATATATAACTGTAATGCTAACTGCTTTTTGCAAATTTCTCTCAAGTCTGATGCCAAACTGGGGATCAAGTGTCAAAAATTTAATCAATAAACTTGCTTTTTTACCAACGGATGCCTTTCCGTGAAAACGTTCATTTAATTGGCCTGAACACAGTCCTTTGGATACCGCATGGGGACAGGTACGTGATTTTGTCATGACAGATAAATGTTTAAAATGAATTAAATATTTATTCTGTGGAATGATGCCCTCGTAGGAAAGTATACTGAAGTGTTTGTGCAGTTGATTAAAGTGCCATCTATCTCGATGTCTTTATACGATTTTTTTCGTTTCGACGTTTGTTCCTATGATGGAATCCAAAAGCTTTTGTCTTATTTTCTCCCTTTATATAAATAACTAAACTTATTGACCTTCTGAGATATAACAGCGCACTTAATCGCGATATTTACATATCATACCTTTCGACCGTCGTTTACCAAATTATTCACCGGAAACTCTATAATATGGCTGTGCAGGGACGTTTGTCTACATGTAAATTAGTTGTACGTGTACTACCGCACTCTTTTTTCCCACAACCGCCCAAGCCCGGTGTCAAGAATTAGATAAGAAGCGCGGTTGCGTAGATCGTACGACTAAATATGTACCAAAGTGTGCCATCATGAGCCTTGACCCACAAACAGACACCTCATTTGGTTTTAACTGGACAGCAAAAAGATGGAAAAAGTGGCACGAACATCCTATCACGCAGCCTGTAGTACTCTTTGCCATACACCTACTGGTCATAGAATAAAAGTGACCAGGATTGAAACCGGTGAGAGGTTAGAGGCAAAAGCTTAGACCTCAAATCACACAGCCTGGGCTGCAGTGTGATACACCAACCCGTCATTGCCAACACTTGATCGGGACGAGGGAGTGTTTTTTAGGTACGTGATTAAGGAGCTGATGCAGCCTGCCTTTAGTTCCTCCAGTCGCCTACTCTGCAAGTCACACGCACGGGGCTGTTTGTGCGGTCCGAGGTTTTTGCCGTCCGTTGGAATTTTGGCTAAGCCATGGTTGTTAACGGACCGCGATAGGTGTAAGCACGTCATCTTGTAAGAGTCCGTGAGCCATCATCATTCGAGATGTGAGGGACTGACGCTACTTCAGATATAACTAAAATCGACAATTGTTGATGAACATTAACGACCGCTAAGAGAATTCAATCATGCCCCTCTGCCTTTGGTTTCATTTCTCAAGCCCTGGCGCCAGCCATAGCAGGCAGTAGCTTAGGTGGATAGCCTTGCCAATTTATGAGACGCCACGCGTCCCATGATGAGGCAACGCGCTCAACGGCGTCGCAAGAGCCGCTTGCTGTGAGCCACTCTTGTCCGCTTAATCCCGATTGGCCCATTGTCAGGCGATGTCTTTAGCGTTCCCTTTAAAGTACATGCACCCTGTGTCTGACTTGACTTGCGCTGACTTGCATTAACGTGATGTACCTTGCTTTTGTCTGCGTAGACTCTCTGTCTGTCCGACTGGTCTTATAACTGTCTCTCTTACGGGTTTGGGACGTTCGTGCTTATTATTAGTACATGGAGATATTGACCGTCGTTTATGAACCAACCGCTGATGGTTACAATGTGAGAAAAGGGATCAAAAGTTTGCAAATTCCAGCATCGGAGCGGTGTATGGCTGGCTACTATGCCAGAAAGGGTCATTGCAGTCTCTTATGTCTTTCCTGACATTACCAGCAGTTTTTCGTCTTCCATTACAGCCCGCAGTTTCCTGATAAGTGTAGAGCTATCCAACCAAGTTGGTGTTCGCCCAGTCTAGGTCTGAGCTGTTTTTGGCGAGTGCGACTTAGTTTATACTGTTCTGTTTTGGAACATTCGAGTATAAGTCGCAACGCTGTATACCTAACAATTAGTTTATATCAAAAGGTTAAGCATTAGGAAGCAAAGAAAATGACCAACACCTTTTTTTCAAGCGAATACTCTGAAAAGTCAACAAGGACGGTATTCAACGGTAGACGTAACTGCTCACTCGCAAAATTCCCGTTTTAACGACGATGGCTCCTCTTCTTGAAATGTCCTGGCCTGTGGCAGGCGTTAAAGTTCACATCCTTTGGTATGCTTTAAAAGTAATGATGTCTGCAAATTTTCTTTGAAAAATCCAAAACAGTTAGAAAAATGAATCAATAAATGCAGCAGCTTGCATAGAGAAAGCCACGAAATTGCATGCAAAGGACCCTGTTTAAACTAAATACAAATTAACCAAATCAAGTTAACCGCAAATACTCAGTGTGGCACTGTAGAAGGTATGCAAATGAGCACATACTAGGATACGTGCGCATTGATGGATGCAATTCGCTTTAACAGAGATCCTGACAGTTTCAGGGGCCGATTCTCGTAGATGTGGTTACCCCTAGCGGCGTTTTAAAAGCTACACATGTCTGCTGAAATTCCAGGAGTTCGGGGTTGCCTTGAAAAGAGATCGCACTTTTCGCATACGCAATTGTCAAAGGCTCGAGACGAGGCTGAAAATTGCGCCGATTTAGTTACGGGGGCTTGAGAGTCCTGTTGTGCCTTGGAACTCATTCTAACGCTTCACGGTGGCCATATGTTTCACGACGTGGCTGTGCAGGGTCAATTACTTGCGCGTTTACGTGCTTTACGTTATACTAGTCTTGTTGACTAATCTATCCTACTACCCATCCCCTGAGACCGCTTTATCCGATTTCAAGACAGGGCCAATGAGGATAGAGACGGGTTTGAGCTGAGCCACCAGAAGCCTAGGGTGACTGATGCCTGAGCCCTTATCTACGCTCGTAACTATTTTTTGCGGTTGCTATGTAAACTTAACAACAGTAACGGCGTTTATGCCCAGATGTGGATGGCGTGTGTCTCCGGCGGCCCTACCACACACACGCTACTACACAACGTATGAAAATGAACACATAGGCGAGAACACTGTTGACTGAAACGTGGAAGCGCCTCTTGGAAAAACATTGCACGGGTTGCTTCGTTTGTAATCATGGCTTGCGGGCTTTTTAAAAGAGTTCATGTGTACTTGAACTAAATATAGATAATGGCGAGGGCTGAACGTAAAATGGCGAAGTATTTAAATATTTATAATTATTCACACACCAACAAGAACGTATTTACGTATTCTGAGCAATACTAGTAAACAGTACTAGGCAAAGTTGATACTTAAGATAATTTTTGAGAAGTATTTGTCGTTTAATTTCAGTGATGATACGCATGTAAGCATTTAGGAAGTCAAGTTAGGTGAACAAACGTTTTCGATTGATTCATCATCAGACATTACTGTAATATAAGGAAGGGAAGAGCAAAAAACGTTTTAAACAAGCCCATCAGTAGTAATTAGGGAGAAAAGGGGGCCAGAGATGTAAAGGGATCACAGGGGTCAGATTCTAGGCTTAATTGGGGACCACATAAATGGGTGGGGGAGAGGAAAGGAGGGGGTCCGATAATTATTTCATATCATCTCGTCATCGTCGTCTCGAGTTGTGTTGGTAGGAGAAAGGACGCAAGGTGTCGCCGTCTTGCAATGGCCTGGGGATGCTTGATGCCACGTGGTAAGAGGCGTGAGGTTTGATATTAAAATGGCCTTCGGGAGACTTAAGTTGTCTACAAACGCTAACTGCCCACAAAAAATTGGTTAAGTGAGGCGTACGGCGAAGGCCTTTGCTGTCGCAAGTATCCGCCGGCACGAAATTTGAATGTTTAGCCGGCACCTTCTGGAGACTCTGGAAGGTTGCTTGATGTCTACCCGATGATCTCTGCCTACCAGGCGAGCCAGAATTGCGCTAAATGTCGGCTTTAATTCACCTCTGCTTAGCCAAACAGGTTTTTGCTGTCACCTGCTCTTTGATAGCCGCCTAGTCGTTCAACCAATGTAACCTGCTCCACAGGAGCACGTAAAGTTTTCAATTAAAATTAAAGACGTCTGGATCAACAGTCCATCCATGCCTTTAAGGTAAAGCAGTGGATTTCTTAAGATTTATAATTTAAACTTGTATGCTGAATATGCACACGCGATTGCACTGTTCATTTGAAGCTGTAGAAGTTTGCTTGCTGCGTCTTCTTCAAAAGAAAATGTAACGAATATAGTTGTCTACTCAGCCATGATCACTTCCGAATTCGGTGGACTTTTGACTCTTATTTTTTGAAATTCTCGGGGAAGCCATTTAATGTGAGTTGTTTTTAATGAGTGCATGATCGTTCTCCAGTGTCCCTTGAGTGCGTTTTTTTTTTCTTGCTCGGTTCATGAGACGGCGGACAGTCTTTGTTTCTGACTTAGTTGCACAAAAATTGAAGGCATTAGTACATTGCCTTGTCCAGGTTTTCTTAAGAAATATATTTGTACGTAATGTTCCGTCAGACCTTTTACTAAGAAAGACGTGCAGAAAGGGAGGCGCTGTCTGTTTTCTTTTTCCAAAGTGAAGATAAATGCTGAGTGCAACTGATTCCCGTTTTCTAAGCATGTGTCAAGCTTAATTCTTCGAACTGTTGTAATAAATATATCATCCACATAGCGAGCATAAGATGATTGGTACTTTATAATGGGGAAAACTGTGTTGCTCTCCAGTTTGTCCGTGAAGGTATTCGCTAATAGAGGTCCGAGCGGTTATCCTATCGCTACATTATCAATTTTGCTGTAAAATTGGCCATTTAAGCTGAATTCCATGTTTAAAGTGCAGCGTTAGATTAACAATTTGTGGTTCGATGAGCATGCGGATTGGAAATTCCTGTTTAACAATCTCGTCACTCAGACAATCTATGATTTCTGTGAGGGGAATGTTGGTGTATGATGACGCAGCATCAAATCATATCGTCGTTTTCTCATTGAGATTGATGTTTCAACCATCCTGCATAGCCTCTTTTATTGACAATCATATAAGTGTAAAGGCCCGATGAGAATTACCACTAACAAACATATGATCACCCATTGATCTTCTGAATTTTGTAATGGAAAGTTTAGCAATTTTCAAATAGACTCAACGAATGGAAACGTGTCCCGTATGCTGCAGCGTGCTATTTGGTGCCGAATTGATTTCAGCTGTTCTTCCAGCTTCCTTGCAATTGCATGATATGTTGGATTGCACTTATCGATTTGTAGCCGTATTGGAACGTCTGGTTTTGACGATATGTAGTTTGTTGAGATTCAAAGCTCTCGGTTTGACCATTATTCTGTCTGTCCCTTTTGAACTTAATTTTGACAGCCAGCATTAATTGCATTTTTAAGAAGAAAACACTTTAATTAATAAGTAGAAGATGTGATCACTGGAACAAGAGTTTTATATGTCCGACGTCTCGGATTTTTTCGGAGACCCTTAATCATAGTTGATGGTAATATAGCCATGGTCATGCGCAAAACCATTAATGAGACCATGTAACAGTCACCTATGATTAAGGATTTCCGACAGAATCCATAACGTCAGACGAAAAAATAATTTTGCTCCATTGATCACATATTTTTTTTCTGAAATGCCTCCTAATAATTGCATATGCTCGATTGTCGGCAACACGTTTATTCAGAGTAACGAGACCAGAACCTTTTTTTCGTTAACTTTAGAATTTTTCAGTATTTTGGCGCAAACTTTAAATTTCTCCAGATGCCCTTTATTTATGTTTCCGATGCTTAGAGGTTTAGATTAAAGATATTGATAGCAACAATTAATGAGCGTAGATTTAAAAAATTTGCCTCCTCCGGTGTTGTAGGTATTAGTTCATTTGGCTTAATCAATGATTTGTTAAGAAAAAATAAAATATTATTGATACTTTCCAAGATCGGAGACGTTTTAAAGCTTAAAGTAGAACAATATATTTCAATCTCTTCACAATTTGAATACATAACCTAACCGTATTTTAAATGGTAAAAAAAATTATTAAGTCCACATACTTTATACATATTGCAGTTGTTTAATTATACTTACTTGCAGATGGGCCTTAAAATGCCGATAAAGTTCTGAGCCACTTCATTTTTTGTACATTAATGCAGATAATGCTCAACGCATTTATCAACACATTTAAAAAAAGTTATATATTATGAGCATTAGCAGAGAACATTTGTGATTTTTAGGTGAGTTCGTATGAAGATGATCGTGTGCATCATATTTAAAAAATCTTTCAAGGAAAAAAACATATTTTCAAGAAAAAATAGCGTGCGCAACAGAAGTTTGCTATTTTATTGCTATGATTGATTAAACAAAAACTTGAAATAACAAGGTTCCTCTTTACAAAGCACTTTGATAAAATTAAGATCTGACAATTGTATGTGCATGTTACCTCTTCCCAAAGTAAATGAAAAATGAAAAATGATTCTTCACAAGATTTTGAAGTTGCCATACTTCATAAGTGATTAGGTTTGTCTAGAAAGGAAATAATTTCCTTTCTTCTTTACGTTGGAGTATTTCTGGTCATAGCAAATTACTTCTAGGCTCTGTTCTAAGCTTGTACTTGTACTTGTTACGGCTGTGATTATGCTTGATCTAGCTGGTCTCAATGCTTGGAGGATTTTGGGACATAGCAAATAACTTATAGGCTCTCTTCTTTGCTTTTACTTGTACTTGTTACCGCTGTGATCATACCTGATCTAGCCGTGCTCTATGTGTGGCGTTTAGCAGCAGCGGATCTGGAAAACTACATCCAGTCAATTCTTCAGCGACGGAGACCGAAAATATAAGGTCCAAGAACAGATTCCATGTCTTGACAGACGGTGTCGAGCCAAGTCTTAACTTGCCCTCCTTAACGACGTTTTCAGGTGGGCTGCGGTGCTGGACCGAGGGCAACCTGGATACGGTCGTGGGGTTGACGACGAAACACGTATCCAAAACACCTCAGTCGCCTTTCTTGAATAGCCTGAGATATACTCGTGATACGATCGCAGCGGTTCCAGACTGTCATATTTGATACCAAGTCGCAATACTTAATCCGCAGGATCGTTCTCATGCGCCAGTGGTCAAAGACTTTCAGTCTTTGCTCATCTTCAGCGCGCACAGCCCAGCATTCACAACCATCAGGCGCCGGGTCATGAGGCAAAAAGACCCACTGCCACGGCAGGAAACGGCTGGAGTCGTTATCCGAATCTGGTGTAGTTTTGGACAAAGCAACTCCGTCGGAGAAACTGTGAGATTACTCCGGACGCGAATGGCCGAGCATGCAGCGGTGGTGAGGAAGAAAGACGCCAATTTCAAGGATGCAGCTTACTCAACGGGACCCGAGAAAGCAAACTGGAGCCGATTGCTGGTAGCTATAGCGGAATTCTAGAGTGTGAATATTTGATCCGTACAATCATGCCCAGCTCGGAATGCAGGTTAATCGGGTCGTGTTCTGAAAATCGCGTTCAGACTGGAAGCGCCTGAGAAGAACAACAGCGAAGACCGTTGCAGCAGCATCGATATGACTTATGCCACGGTAGTTCTCGTGGTTTTTCTTATCTGTTTTAAGCTTGTGAATGCAAAAAAGGGTCGTCAAAGTCAGTTTATGATATTGCCGTAATTATAAACATTATCAATCTTCCCTTTCTAAATTACAACTAAGCGGAAAGTACAAGGAAAAAAACGCATGGCACCTTATGGTTAAGCTTTCATAAGATCGGTTATCCAATTTGTTCATGCTAACATATATATGGGCAGTTCTTGTTGCGTCGGAATTCGCAATGCAGTAAAATAACAAAAATTGACGCTTGTTGTGAATGTGACAAAAATATACACGGTTAACGAAAAGGTTAATTATAAAGCCGGAGTTCTTACGTTTTTCTGAAAAAAGATGGGATTTATTACAACTTGCTTTACTGGCATCTATCAATATTCAGACTACATTTCTAGCCTTTGCAAGGAATTCTTTTGAAACCTTTCTTACTTATTTTATGGCTCTTCGGTAGCATAATGCATACTGTGTTATCATAGGCAATTTATTCGATATAAGGCTCCACCAGATTTAACCAAAATTATTACCCATCATCCTTTTTAAACTTAAGAAAAAGGGAAGTTTTCCATATTCAAAACCTGTCATAGGATTAATTACACTCAGTGACCAAATAAACGCAAAATTACCCAGTCAACTTTCGTCATGAGTTTTGATATTAGCATAAGTCACTCTCTAAACAAACACGATTTTGAAAGGAAATATGAAAAAAGTAGCCGAATTTTCATGGTTGGGCGTCGCATACGGATGAAGTGTGACTCAAAAAGTTGTCGTTAAATGCAAAACGGGCGAACCCTTTCTTTTTTTATGCACACATCAAAACAGTAAAGCATGTGTCGAGCTTGAGATAAACGGGAGGAAAAGGTGTGCTAAGATATGTATGCAAGCTAAATGTGCCTTAGGTTAAACAAATCAATGCCGCCAACAGAGTTGCGTTTTTGACTATATGTAAATAAGCCTCCCTCCGCACAAACAATGCTTCGACTGTCGGCTTCAGTGACGTCCCCCGTTTGCTCTACAACATGGTGGTGGGGGGGGGGGGGGGGGTTTCGCTGCATCTAGCCACCCTTACGTGTTTCACTCCCCGTACCCCCTGTTCTGCATTTGTCAGGCAAAAGTAACGCAAATAACGTCCTGACCTGTGCCCCCTGTCCCCACCTGAGCTGCCCTGCGCTCGGTGTTACACGCAGAAATACCCACAATGTAAAACGTAAGTGGTAAAGTGCAAAAGGTTGTCTAGCGCCAGGCAACAACTGCCTCATTTCTAGTCATTTCTGGAAGGTAACTTAGAACATGAGACTTCGTGGCACTTGAAGTGAGAAAGTAACTGATGTGTTTTAGGTTAGTCAGTTTCGAAATTTTCTGGCCTTCTGTACGTCTGCTTGTTGTTCGGAGAGGTGGACTTGTTGCCATTAAGCGCTCCATGCGGTGGCAACCTTGCCTCTGAGTATGTAGGACTGTCTTAGCCTTGACATTCCCAATGGGACGAAATTGTCCCCGAATCAATGCTGCTCGCCAGGTGTCTTCAGTCCTCTGAAAGGGCCAACGGAACCACCGCGACATTATTTATCGCGTAGATCCTAGCTCCTAGAAGATCGGTGTGTACCGTGCATCCTTGCAGTTATTCCTTTACTATGGGTAAGAATATTTGGCTTTGTACGCGATAGATGAGTGAACACTTGAGGTATTTGAACAAACCTGCCTATGGACCATCCTATGACTAACGGAAGCAGGCTTTGTTTCAAATTAGACAGTCCACACTCGCTGCGACACTATTATGGTGACATTTTAGGCTATTTAAGAAACAAACCTCCATCTCAGAAGCGTTGTACTGCTGCCCTCATTGCAGAGCCACAGTCCACATTGAAGAGTCGAAGAGATGGTAAACCCAAGACTTCCCACGACACAGTGTGTCAGGACATCGAGGTAGTTATTAGACCTTCGATGCTTGACCTGCTCTAGAGAAGATAATATTTAGAGCTCTACGGCCTAACTGCTACCAATCTCTACGCTTTAATAGGTTCAGACCGTGATGTAAATGAGCGCAGTTTGATCAGGCATTATCGCAGCCGTAGCAAGCCAAACTGCCAGATGTGCTCTTTTGTATTCAGCCGTTTCTAGTGTATATACAGTATAATAGAACTTTTGGCAATCAGCACCCATTATTTGAGTCCATAGAAGCCTCTGATTGGGCTATATAACTGAATTTGAGCGTCATTGCTAGTCGCATTTGTCTTGAATGGCAGTAATATCTGCCTAATAGGTGCACGATTCCGTATCAGTTTATTGAGGGGCAATAGGCAAGCGCCTTCGAATGAAAAATGAGTTATGTGATCGAATGCATACTACAGAGGCGAACTAATAAAACCTCGCTCTTAAACCTTCGATTAAAGTCAGAGTTATATTGTGACTTGAATAGCTTGCATGTGGGCTGAAGCGATGTGCGCAGGATTTTTCGGTGAACTATTAGCATTTTATGCAAATTCCTGTTGTTGAAATGTGGTAATGAGGCAAATAGGAAAAAAGTATTTTTTATTTTGAGGGGAAACTAATTCGCAAAAATGAATCTTATTCTACCTCATTTGCGACCTATAGCGTTATTGTTAGAAGTTTTGGTAGATTTGCACAATCTTAGTCAACCCAATTTTGAAAATAGAGTCGAGGCTTTTGGCGTGATTTGATCCCGCATATGAGAGAAGTCCTATACAGAAGCCAAAGCTCTAACCACTTGAGGTGAGCCAATCTTGCGCCATTAATTTAAGCACACTTGATCGAGTTTACCCACCAGAATATAATGTGCGTATAGATTTTACCAAAATGGAACAGTAAGCTGACGTATCAAGCAGGGTGTCCTATTCAATTGTCTAGAATCTACTATAATGACTACTAGGCTGAATAAATTATATGTATTTTATTTTGCAATAAGGTCAAATCAAATAAGGCAAATCTGTCAAACCTTTTTGTATGTCAGTCAGCCTTGTAGTTTTTCTAGTGGATTCTAGAAGATTGCTAAGGAACTCCTGCTCAGGCCGTCAGCATGCTGTGATATATTACTATAATGTATAAGAAAATTACATTCTGGTGGGTAAAATTGATCAAATTTGATTGAAAACATGCCGCGAGATGGGCCTTTCATAGCTAAACTGCTTAAAGCGTTGGCTTCGGTATGGGCCTTCTATGGGGGTTCAAATCCCGCCGAACGCCTCGACGATTTTCACAATTGCATCAACTCAAATATTAAGCTTTTCACAAAGTTGCCAGATGTCAACGCTGTAACCTTTGAATGATTTGTCCCATCGAGGCCGAGAAGGGGATTCAAAATATGTAAAATTGTAAGAACCCGGTAGGAATAGATTATTTTCATAATTCTGTGCTATAAGCACGAAACACTGACGGATTTCTTACGTGCTCTGTGCTCAGCATTTTAAGTGCAAAACTGTTATCGGGATTACAGATCACATTCATTCATCTACTTCGAGTTATATATAAATTTATGAGGTAATTAAACAGCTACAGTTTAAACAAGAAAGAAAAAGATTAACGTTTTATCTGGAAGGTACGTATCCGAGCCTGTTTAAACGAAATCCACATCCATTATGGAGACTATCATAGTTTAAGCTTATGGATTTCCATTTTCTTAGACGCAAATTTGCGTGCTTGAAATGACCGTACAGGTCACTGATATGCCAAGGTACGGAAAGACTTTAGTCGAAAACTTCGGCACATAATACAGAAAGAAATCGCGGACATTCTTACAGGAGTCCATGCCCAAAGATGGACTTCTGCAAGAGAACGAATGCTCAGGACTATAAATCAATTGATCCGGTTCTCGAATTGCCTTCTTCTTTGTGCAATCCTGGAACGATAACATTTTCATTCATTGAGGGCTTGATGTCTGCAATCTGAACGTAACCGACGGGTGTCATATAAAAGATAATTAATTTTTCTGAAGGGGGTTTCGATATAAACATTGAAGGGACGATTCCATTTCAGAGTAGCAACAAGGTATCGGAAAGCAGGCACATTCTTAGCCGAAAAAATTCTTCCAACCCACTAGTTTGCCGCTTTTCTCACAACAATACCATAATCCAGGAGAATTTACACGGTAAACGGTTGTCAGGACCTTAACGTAGTGCGTATATCGCAAGTATGGTGTAAAGCGAAACAAAAACATTACATTTCGCTCGGCGGATTCGAAACTACCCTAACTAGTTAGGCTGCCAGACCTTGTTTGTATCCGGCACACCTGAGCACATGTCCGCAATTTGGCTTAATGCATCGAATTTAAAGAAGTGTGACATGGACCTGCCTACATACAATATGTTGTTTATGGGCAAAATCCAAATAAAACGCGTTGCCACGAAAAACGAAAATAACGGGTAAATTTCAGTCCAGCGCCAGACAACCAAGTAATGAAGGTTCTCGGTTTTGGCACCAATCAAAAGTGTGCACGTGCCTCCAACGTATGAACGAAACCACAGTTGAATTATGCTCACTGTCTTACAATATATGTGTGAACATCATTGATATTCCGTTAAGTATTTTTATTCCGTACAGGTTGCTGCTGCCAGGCTGCATTTTCTAGAAAAAAATTATACTTATGATAAAATAATTTTTTTTTGTATTTAGGTGCAAATCCTGTGTGTTCCGCGACCCTAGGTCAAACTTTCCTTCGCGCTAAAGCACAATTTTATTTTTCTTAAATTTAAAAATAGCATTAATGAATACTAACTTCGATAACGTTCTGCATTTACTCACAAGCTGGACAAATGTACAAAAATATGTCCTGCATTTGCCTAGAGATGGGCATTACTACGGATATCGCTGTACACTACCGATAGGCAGGTGTGAAAATCTATCAAACACCAAACACGTTTTCATCAAACCATCTAGCTAAGTCTAAGTACCGTAATCGCAACTATCTTCGTTTGGATCGCTTTAATTTTTAAATTAATAACCATTGCATGTTCGTTTTCCTTCGCGAAATCAAAGCCTCCTGCAAAACGATATCATGGTTTCATTTGATGTCACGTCCCTTTCTACTTATATTGCACAGGACCTGGCAGTAGATACAATCCATGTACTTCTACGAGATAAAACGGATAACACTATAATACGCCCAAACCGTTAAGCTCTGAAAGTTTTGCCTAAAGATATAGTGTACCTTTAACGGAACTATCTCCGTGCAGGTGAAGGGCATGCCTATGAATTCGCCCATTTCAGGACTCATAGCAGAGGCTGTCCTGCAATGGTAAGAGTTGCTGATTTTCCGACACCACAGAGCACAATTAAGTGCATGACATAGGCACTACACCTTCTTCGTAATTAAACGACATCAGGTGCTGACATTCAAGGAAAGTCTAAACGCCTTCATCCAAGAGATTCAATGTACGATTAGGGGAGAAGAAAACAACCAGCGGACCTTCCTGGTTGTCCTCGTTTGCCGCAAAGATGGTGGTGGCCTATACATTTAAGTGTTTTGGAAAGCAATCAACAACATGCAAGTCCTGAAGTATACCAGCAACAAACGTATCGTTCACCAACGCATCTGCGTGAGAGTGCTATACCGCCACGTTGAGAAGCATTGCAGCAATGCGGAAGAAAAAGATGCCAAATAACAACATGTGCGATGGGAACTTAGAGTAAATGTCAGCCCATGCAACCGCAAACGAGAAAAAAAGCCACATCCAGCTGGTTAAATAGTTTGGCTAGCTCCTCCTTACGTGAACAATGTGTTGGAAGCGGTCAGCCGTCTACTCACCCCACTTGGAGTTTGAGTTGCGCATAGGTCAGAAGCAACCGTCAGGTGCCGGGTCATGAGACCGAAAGACCCACTGCCACGGCAGAAAACGACTGGAGTCATTTACGGGATCCGGTGCAGTTGTGGACAAAGCAACTATGTCAGAGAAACCAGAAGATAACTCTGGATGCAAATGGCCGAGCATGCAGCAGTGGTGGGGAATAAAGACGCCAACTCCCAGGTTGCATCTCACTCAACGGGGTTCGGCCATATTTTCAAGTGAGGCGAAGCCTAAATCCTCGCAAGAAGTGGCAACAGCGTGATCCGTGAGCTACTCGACTCATGGTTCTCAAGCCCGCAGTCCATCAACATGGGCAATGAGTTAACGTTCCCCTACGGCGTACTGAGACATTTCCTGCGCACGTGGGAAGGGCCGGGTGCAGCAACATTTCTGACGACAGCGGGCATACATGTCTTTCAATCATCAAGCCCATATCCGACGTGGACAAGAACATTATTGAGCCACCACCGCACTTATCAAAACCTTAAGCGGTGGCTGCAGCAACTGACAATTACAGTACGCATGTAAATGGCCAATACAAACTATAAATACCGTGTAATTTGTGCATGCATTACCTTTATATACGCATTTCTCAGACTTTTCGACAACAAACGTATGATTAATGATTCCCGGTGGAATCCGAAATGTCAGGACGATAAGCGTCTTGTTCCAGCGGTGGGTATTTTTTTCTTCTTCTTCTGCTTTTCCTTCTAAACATACAGCCGTTTACTCCAAATCCGTATGGCCTCTTCTCTGCAGCGTGTTGTGAGTAAAACCAAAAATTCGTTTGCTGAAGTAAATTTGCCGGCAGGTAGGTCGTTCATGTCAAGTAATCGAATGTACCAGCTGAAAGTTTGTGCGCACTCACGGCAGTTGAAACAGCTCACAGCATTAGCCAACCTGTCCGCATTTTGGTCTCAACCGAAATCGAAGCGGCGTGGGTTTACAGAGACCAGGAGTTGCTTTCTTAGTCCTAGACGATGTCTTTCTAACCGTGAACTGTGAAACGAAACCAAATGGGCCATATCTGCGCTTGGCTGTGATGTGTTCGCTTAAAATCCTTAGGTAATCCTTGAGTTACAATCAAGGATTTCCTAAGGTAACACACACTTCTAGATGTTAAAGCGCATGGCTGGGGGATCACAAGTCCAGGTCGATATTATTGGCTGCTTAACATTAAAAAGAGCACTGGTAAAGATATCGGTCAAAATTATTTAAAGTTATTACTTTCTTCAATCGAAACCTCTCTACTCCCACTTAATTCTCATTTGCAACATGTTTATGCGCTTTGCGTCTACAGCACAAATAACATTTTCTGTTGTGTTTATTCATACCTTTTTGACGTCGTTTTCGGTGACAGCCTCATTTTGACAAATGTTCAGGTTGGTTTTTGGCGCCAATTGTTTCTATTAAGCTCCTAGTTCGCATTTTATTGACAACTGACAAATGCCTGCAATTGAGGTTTTGAGTGGCAGGGTAGTCCTCTCGTAAAGCAGACGATTCCTGTGCGGGGGGTACGAATTCAGCAATAAAAGCAGTTTGCATCTTAATTCATGCGTAAATATTTGTCTGAGTAGTCTTAAAGTGTGCCGTTTAGTGAAGGTATATTACCAGCTGTAATCATTTGCCTGGCTAAATCATCTGGACTTATCGTGGGAAACTGGAAAACTGGCCCAACTTTCAGTTTCATGAGGCCCTTATCGAGTTTTTTTATGATCACAGATTATGTTGTCCTCACTGAAGTAAGTTAATAGGTTCGCCAACGTTTTGGACAGCTGGGCAGGCTCTCCTTTGTCAAAACCCAAACTGAGTTGATCAGTAAGTTATTTTAATTTGCGGCTTTAGAAGTCAGCCTTAGGCTTATAAATGTTTCTTCGTTCGCTCACTTGATTTTAGCATGGACGGACGGTAGTTCCTGTTGGTTTTCATCTCCAAGTTAGAGGATGGTGGCAATCCTGCTTCGTCTTCCGGTGGTTTCGCCACAAGTCTGTCTCCGTTCAAATTAACTATTAACTCTGTTTATTGTCCTTTACTTACATAATGGCGAAGGACTAAGCAGGCTGAGTTACCGCCCACATGGCTGTTCCCGGAGTTGAAGTCTACGTTATCATTCGCTAAGCTCAACATGGTCGATGATTCTTATCCAGAAGTGCTGAAGTTTGCAAACTGTTGTGCTATTTGCGTTATTCGTCATCGCTTGTGACTGACAGTTGCTGTTCAAACCAACGATTAATAAGCTTATGTTAAGTTCGGAAGCATACCGTTTGTGATAGGAGGTCGCAACAACAGTCAGTAGACAGGTATAAAAGGGATTGATAAAAATGAAAACTGTTTGAAGTTTACTTCACATGCGAATCCTGTCTCGTTATGCCTGAACATACTTAACGAACAACTAATACCTCAGCTCATGTCCGTATGTAAAGCATGCGGTGGAAGAGATTGCAGTTATAGCAAAAATGTTATGACCAGGCCGTATGTATGAAGCTTAAAAAGCCTTTGACAGGAAACGTTTCTGCAAATCACGACTGAGTCACTGTGATATGATAGAGTGTACCGGACAAAGGTCCCGTGTTCAAATGTCGGGGGTGGCAACCCTCGAGATTTGGTATGACTGGCTGATGACGGCTAATAAGCAAGAAATGGTCATTCTGGTCTCCGTCTCCTTTTTTGGTTCCACTTCATCCAATCACCTGGTCACCATTTGACGGTCTTGAGGGTTTTTGTTACGAGTTACTTGACAAAGCGAACTTAATTTAACTCTATTCGATCGAGTGGAAGCACATTCATTCATACATTTTAGTATAGATTAAGGGCCTTATCAATTCGTCACAGTTCCTAAAAAAGTGTTCTTTGCGGCGGATTAATATTTATTTCTGCTGAGCCTTGAAACATATGCCAATACTTCACGTATTCATTATTTTCAGTCGATTGCTTATAAATGAAGTTTTTTTTGGTTTTTGCTTTTTTAAAGGATTGTGTATGCAACAGATTTGATTGGAACCATAAATTTCATAAGCAAATAAAATACCGTGGACAGTGGGATAAGGGTAAAAGCTTCAATAAAAATGCGGGCAGGGGTAGGTGTGTATCAAGTAGCCGGCCGTTACCGGAGCAAATCAAGGTTCAGAGCTTGCAACAGCAGGTTACATAGATCAAGGTTATACCATCGTATAAAGACTACACCCAGGTAGCACAATTTACGAGTTGTTCGTGCCCGAATAAGAAATCGTAAGTATGCTTTGGGGTTTACAGAATGGCCCCTACGCAATGGATGTTCAGTAATGGAAGAATGGAATAAAGTTACTACCTTTATGCAGCGAGAGGACACAGCTGATGAGCACTCGCGAAATTTATGCTTCCATTAGATTCTGCACCTGGTTATGATGCTTCGAAATCGAATTATCTTACAGTAGGTCACATATCTGATGCAATGTTGGGGATTGAGGGATTTAACACAAAGTTGAGGTCATTTATTTCGTTCATTGGGTTGGCTTAATTCGAAAAATACTGTTTACTAGAATTTCATTCCGTTTAGGTTACTAAACTTTGAGAAAATATAAGCAGAAATGGTGAAAATCCAACGTTTTTTGATACTTAAAGAATTTTTTATACTATTAAGCACTGCGGAGAAAAGATTCATATTTGTGCGTGCTGAAGTATAAAAACCAATGCACAAAGTGCTGAAAAATTTTAATTGTATTTTTTCACTTCAGAGAAAATTTTGTTTTGCCTCCATTAAATTCAGGTAGGTGTTTTTACAAAATACAGGACTTGAGTCGAGAAAATGTAATGAATCTTATAAACAAGTGTTTGCTATGCAAATATTATACTTTTCGTGCCCTCAAGATAAGTAATAAACTTACAAAACGCAAAAAAATGTGTTTTACAACGCCAAAATTTGCGGGCATAGTCGACTTAGGATGGACTCCCTCGTAATCTCATACGTTTGCTTATTAACCTCGTAAAACTAAGTTCATCCAAATGTTGTCAAAAGATAGAAGAAAATCAGAAATATTAAAACTCTAAACGGAAGAAATAAAAGATTGCCATGCTTCTGGATATTTGAGGATATTTTGGGTCACTCTGTTCTCCAATTAAAATCAAAGAACGCTGCCTTAAAGTAAAAGAGCGTATTTAACTCTGCTCTGGTTTAAGTAGAAATGAAACTTCTTTTATTTCCTCTCTGTTTAAGTGAAGTCAACAACCGGTCATAATATGCCATTTTTATCTTGATTTTAACTTCGAAAACCGTATCGTACACAGATATTCAACTTCGAAATATCAAACTAAAACGTTTTTTGAGGAGGTTACTTGTTGTTGAAAGTGTTTTAATTAATCTAGGTCCTATTATCTTTTGCCTTTTTTTGTGGAAATCCATTTTTCTTGGCAATGAGTTGACATGTTTGGGCGATTCAAAAGTCATGACCCACAAAGGCAGAGTAGGAATGTTTAAGAACTCACTATATAGGCAAATGCTTTTAAGATATTTCTTATTTCTAAGTTTTCTATAAAAAGGTTGAACGAAATCGGTATTTAGGGACAAAAAAGTGAAACTGTGAGATTCATACTGTGTTTTGCAGCATTTCCAAAACAGTTTGCTGCTCGCTGCACTCAAACTCGAAATAATTTTTTAAAAATGTGACATACGGCAATTTATTTCAACACACGGAAGATGGTATGAAATTAGTTCAAAGCACAACCGTAATCTAACTTCTCAGTAAACAGCCAGCCTTTCCGTGTGTGGCCGTCAATGTATTAATCTTCCGCTCAACAGCCGGGATGTGATTTCCATACGAAATCGCTTTGGATTTGTCAATAGCAATTGAAACAAAGCACAGAAGAATCTTTTGATGCATGAAAAACGGAAATGTGACCGAAGATTCAAAATTTGGAAACAACTGTACCTAAGGTGACTACATCCATTCCTGACATATTTAGTGCAAGTGTTAATTTTATTGGAAAACATGTATTTAAAAAAATTGTATTTGTACTTATTTTGTATTATCCTGTCATCCTTTTTCCATTCCCATGCTTTAAACACACCTTTATTTCACATTGGACCAGTACCTTTTCATATTGCCATTTCTTGAGTTTGCAGATTTTTGTGAAAATTAGATTTTTCTATGCTAATAAATAGTATTTGCTCAACCAAACGCGGAATTGTTTTACTTATAGCTCTATCTTTACTGCTCTATTAGTTTGGGGGCACGCCACGTAAGCTGACTTCCCAAAAAATGATTTTTATTGCGTTTTTGAACTTATTGCATAAGATTGTCCACTAACTGTACTTTGATAACAATATCCGTCAAACAATGAAAATGAAACACCCACTGCCACGACAAGATGCATTCGCAATCATCTATAAGACTAAATGCAGTGTCGGACAAAGCATCTACGTCGGTGAAACTGATAGACCTCCGTTGACGCGAATCGAGGAACGTGCGGCTTCAGTACAGAGAAATGATGCCTCTTATCAAGTTGCGGTGCATTAGGCGAGATCCGGTTATACATTCAAATTTGGTGTGGTCGAAATTTTCGCAACGGGTGATAATCCTGTGAGCTCGCAATTACTTAAGTCATAGTTCACGGGCCTCCAGTCCATAAACGAGTGTAACGACTTCCCCAATCCATACTCGGTGCTAAGGCCTAATTTGGCAAAAGCACTTGGCCAATTAGGGCACACAAAGGCCACCACGTCGTCCTACGCCAACAACAGGGCACCGGATGGTTGATTAATCAGCACATCCAACTGCACCATGCGTGATGCAAGTTCAGCAGGTCTCGGCCCGCATGCTTTTCAGCTAGTAATGCATGCGAAAGAGGGCAAAAATCGTTATAATCGTCGTTCGTTGGAATACGTGTTTTGTTATGACGGCGTCTTGTAACTACTGTCACTACCTGTGTATAAAGCACCAACTTCTGCTGCTATTATCTGTTCATGTCTCTGAGGAAAAATCTGCAACAAATGACGATGCGTCAGCCGAACATCGCTTTGTCGCAGCGGTCGTATAGTCTTCTTCTGGATTACTCCCTGGGTTTGGCCTGTTCCCTTCCCTATGGTTTAAAGTTGCGCCAGACTAACAAACGCTCATGATGAATCCCTATTGGTACACACTGTGTACAAACCTGTGCTTAAATGACTTTTTTTCGTCCAGCCTTTTTTGTGAGCCCTAGTGAGACTTTGACGGAATCAACTCCCCATCATACTTAAGGAGTCGATGGAAAATCGCTTAATTTTACAAAGGAGAGATAAGGCTATGTAAGAATCCTCACGCTATAATTTGTTCTTCTCATTTTTTTGGAATATAATGACTTCAGCGAGATTAGATAATGCTTTTTGTATCTACCGCAATTCACCAACTATATTTCTTGGGCTGTCTTAGGTAGAGACGTGTCGGTTATTACTTTTAGGTCATCATTATTCATTCTTTTTTTTGGATGACTGCGTGGCCTCGTCGTTAAGTAGCTAGAAGGAAATTGCACATACCATATTACGTTGGTATGCATTACTGCTTTTCCATGTAAGTACTTTTATTTAATTTGTTTACGAACTCCAGGCCACCTTGTCTCTATATACGCCTGAGAGAACTAAGCGTTTACTTGCGTAAACACCAAAAAGTACTTAGGAGCCTCTAACAAAACAAAAGATTATTAAAATGAAAAAACAAGCTTTCACAATCAAGCATATGCCCACTACAATTAACAAATTTTAAAATAAAATAGCGTCCTGAGCATGCACTTTACGATGGGGTCTCATAAAGAACACAACCTGCAGCCTGCTTTATGGAAAGCGCTTGCTTGCATTCTTTATTGTTTTTTATGGATGAACACAATGCACAACTCAATTGTCAGGCGGAACAAGCTTAAAACGTTCGATAACGACCCGTTTCCTTCAGTTTGAAAGCGTGCTGAAGGTGATGCCAAGTATAATAACGCAGAGCCCAGCAGCAAGACGAGTTGAGGCCGAAGACCAGGACTTATACAACACCCGAGGTTGGGAAGCCTGTTCGGCAGTCAGCGGCTGTACTGGGCGAAAGTTATTCTGCATCGGTTTGCCGCCATCGCTGTCACCAAAACGCAGGGATCGCAACTTCTTCAGCTATAAAAAAAGAAATACAGTGACTGCATATGGTAGCAGAGAAAACAAGTATTGATTGAGGGCTGGGGCACGCAACTGGATGAAGGCCAACGCGCAAAATAGACACTTCATCGGCCGCTCGTAGACGTGTGAACGCAGACGCTAGGACAGAAACCCCGAGAAAAGAGAATTCCATTCCCCAGTAAATGAGCACGGGCGCACTCCACTGCTTCTCACCACCATCAGTTGAGTACAGCTTATGCGTTATCTTTCTATCCTTCGATATAAGCCAGTCAAACGATAAATAAAGCTAATATGCATTGCATTTGCCTTTATAAATTCAAGAAAGTTGCCGTTTAAGTTTCCTACAACCGAAACAAATACTATTCTTAAGTATAGGATTTAAAAGCGGCCTAACTTGCCGCCATACGAGCACAAAAAATAATTTAGACGTCATTTTTTTCTGCAAAGTACAATTTGATTCATAAGTTCAGTCAACATCTATGGTAAAAAATGCATACTATGTAAACAGTCATCTTTTACAGTGCCTGCTTTCGGTTATTCTCAAAAAATAGCTCGTTAAGAAGGCGGCATCCTATCATGACTAAAATGATTTGAGAAAAGACTACATGATGGTCAGAATGACAACCTTATTTAATTCCCAGTAGCGAGTCAGTATTATTCTACCGCAAATGTCGGCATTTTGCACGAATTCTGCGTTGTAGTGTATGATTAACTAAGGAGGCAGATTACTGTCTAGGCGCTTGAGAGAGAGGTTTTATTCACTTGATATTCCAAAGATGTTTGAAGTCCATCAGAAGGGGTTAAACTGGCAACAAGAAGTAACCCCGACTTATATTTCAAGCAACCATGAAAATAGTCTGTCCGAGTGTAATTGAGCTGAGTTCCCATTCTGTGAACCAAACAAAACTTATTCGCGTGCACTTCCATGGGCGCGAACAACTTTTTCCTCACGCTACCTGCAGGCGGCCTACGTACGGTGTTTTAAACTAAACCGTTGTAAACAGTTTGCGCATGCGATGAACCTCCATCTGCCGTGGTAATACCGGCTGCCTGTTTGCACATTTTTCTTTTCAACCCCCTTTGCCATACATTTTTTTTCAATTTATTAAGTTATTGATTCGTTTCTTTGCTATTCACTGTGACCTTGCTGTTTACATCGACTGTTATGTATGAATTTAATTTTGTATTTTCTCTTACGTTATTAAACTTTTGCAACGAGAGAAAGCAACTGATGAGCACTCCCGAGATTAAGTTGATCCAATGCACTTTGCTGTTTACATCCTCTTTTATCATAATTTTACTTGAAGTTGCAACAAGACGCACCCATTTCTGGAAATATGACTAAATTTAAACTTACATCTGCCTCGTTAACACGCAGAGCATGTCTCATCATCGTCCATTGAACATTCTCTGTGCATGGTGGTGTAGTAAGAGAACCCTGGTAACGGAAGAATTCTTTGTTTTCAGGCAAAAGGACCTTGGGATCGAAGTAGCTCACGTTGGTTGTCGAGCTGGCGAAAGTTAGACTGCCAATTGCAGATAAGAGGTTGCCCATTTTCGAAAGGCTTGATTCAGCCGGATTTTTCGTCATTTTGAAAAAGACGCCAATAACAGTCAGACCCGCCGGAGAGGATTTTGCCTGCGCTGCATTGTCGTATATGGACGAGTAGCCGACAATATGCATCTATAATTAGTGTCAGGAGTGCGCATGAAAAACCTGCAAAAGAGTGTGCCAAATGACATGGCTGAATGGCAAAATGATTCGTCTATTCACGTAGAGGTTATCCCTATTATAATCATTGCCTTGATCCAACGAGGGTTGGTACTACGACATGAGGAATGTGATAAACCTGACATGGTTGAACTAGGTGAACAAACGTGAATAATGATCTAACTTGGAGGCCACTTCTGGCCTGATTGACTTTTCATGCACCTATGGAAAGCAATGTACTTGAGTATGGAAAATCTTGATCAAGGCTGACCAGTCTGAAGTTTTAGGCGCTGCCAGTCCCTCTTACCTGACTTTCGCGAACTGAGTGGTGCCCCGGAACGGTAATGCCTCGAACTTAGTTCACTAAAGACAATTTCACCGCATTTACAGTGCTCGCTATGGAAGATTATGGTACACTTTATCATTGCGGAATGCACAGAGCAATTTATAAGTCCTGGCAGGTGGTCATTCGTTTAGGGATGGCTTGCCAACCCGTGGAGACCGTTCACTGCATAAGACAATTGAACCGGTGTTAAGACATTCCTGGGTAAATAAATAAATGTATAGCAGATACGCGTATACCGATTTGTTTGAAGACTTACTCGTTCATCAATGATGTCATTAGAGCTTAAACTTGAGCTTTGAAGGTAAGGTGATTAGGATGTAGGAGAAGGATATTATCGACTGAAAATCGGGACAATAATTGACCATTCATGGGAAATTTGCCGTCATCAGCTAGTGATCCGGGACACCTCACGTGGGAGGCCCAAGTGAGAGTTATAATTCCAACATTGATGGACGAGTGTGTCATCCAGCAGATCGCTGTACGCTCATCAGCTATTGAATATCCCAGGTCTAACACCAGCAAGACTGCGAGTTTGTAGCTCCATGGTTAGGATGTTTGCCTCTGACTGGAGAGGCGCGAGCTTGAAACTCGGGTGTGACAGAAATGTCAACGGCGACATTGACGTGGGTTTTACTAGCTGACGAAATCTACTGAGGTGAAAAAGCGCAAATCGAGTGTTCTTAAGGTTTACCGGGAATATCCTTCTGCATATACTTGTGCAAGAGAACATAGGGCGATATCGGGAACCATATTTTTATCGTCCTGACGTATCAAAAGCGTGCATGCTTCCGTCAGCATGAGTGGTAATTGTACCAAGTCTCACAGTATTTATAGGTGTTGGCAGTTATAGTCAATATACATATATATTGCTAACACATTGAAAATGCGTGTTCCCGGACATAATTGAGAAGTTAAAGCGATCACGGGAACCAAAGGTTTATCGTCCTGACGTTACGGAATCATACAAGCTTCCATTGTCAAAGGTAATAGTCACCCGAATTGTCACAGTATTTAAGGGTAACATCAGCTAGGCAGGCCAATGACTGTTGTTGTCATGCGTCCGTGGGCTTGTCTCAGTAGAAGGGGAGAGGGGAGGGAGGAATGGGGGGGCGTCGGGATGATAATGGTCATTGATCGGGTTTTCATGATTCGTTGGTAGGGTTCACCCGTCCTCCTGCTGTGTTGACAACTTTCCGCCAGCGTGTGAATGGTGGTTGCCATGTCCGTGTTCACGTGTCGGCTGCTGCCGGGCTGGTGATCATCGCTGTCTCTTGAAAAGCGAACGTATGATCTGTAGCTGCACAATGTTCTGCCACGAGAGAGCGTTCTTCCTGTCTGCGCACCGCTCCTTCGTGTTTGTACATGCGGGTCTGCAATCGCTTGCCCGTTTCCCCGACATAGTTCACTTCACAGGAACTACATTTGATCCGATACACGACGTTGGTCGTTTCACCTCG
>JAYGXS010000009.1:5961693-6006231 GCA_036362985.1 Ligula intestinalis
AGGATATTATACCCATTATTCCCGAGATCGCCTCTTCTTCTCATATAGAGATATATATATATATATATGCATTGGTCATGAAAGCGAAGATGACTGTCATTTGACATGAATATTAAGTACAGGCAATTTTAGGAACGAAGAAAAATTCGGGTATCTACCACATTTGATTATGAGAACAATTATACAAAAGTCAACTTGTATCAGGTTTTTATACTGTTTTTGAAACCGTGTGTCTGTTAACAAAATTTTGGTACATACGAATGCATAAAACCAACTCTTAGTTAAATGTGCTGTACAAAGACAAAGACAAACCTCCAGTGGGAAACGTGCTTTGTCCAAAGTGTGCTCCGAACCCCGTATACTCGTACTGCCCCAGTGAAAATGAAATTGGAGGACACGGAAGTAGTCCTTTGCCTTCTTATTTAGTGTAATGTGCCATTGTGCTTCAGAAACTTGCACTTGCACTACATAAAATGAAAATCAATAAAGTCGTTTCGATGGAAGCGATAGTGTCACGATATATTTTCATTAGAAGTCTGTGTCACCATAGTTCGCAGGGACACCAGACATAGAGAACATGTTGCAATCGTGCACTGGGAGAGAGAAATTGAAACAAGTTTACATGGTATTTGCAAACTGGGGAACGGATATTCCAAAAAGGCACATTTGTTTTAAACTGATAAAGTTAGAGTTGTTGCAATATACACCTTTGTTATGGATCATAATATCGATGTATTTTAACATCATTTTAGGATGAAGACAGCTGATTAGGCTTCTTTTCAGTTACCTGGAATGACAACTAAATAGTATATTTGATTGTCATTGAACTTTGAGAAGTTTAACCTGCAGAAAACACACTGTAGGGCGTCGTCGAAAAGTGTGCATTTATTGCTTTATATGCTTAACGAATGGGCATCCTTTGGATTTTTGAGGCGCTTGCAGATGCCAAGTAATGTTCCCAGAAACTACTTATGACCAAGTTATATATTTTCCGTCTAAAGTAAGCAACATGTGTAATATGCTAGGAAAACGATATCGTAGGGGCCCAAACAACCCTTGAAATAGCGTTTAAAAAGCAGTCAAAATACTTATATCCGATCCATCCTGAAAATTGTGTCCGCCGTTTAACGTAGATGAAACACAAATCGCTCTGCTTCGAGAGTAAATTTCAAAGAAGGTATTTTGTAAGAAAAATAATGCATTGTGCGGTTTTCTATGAACTGCATTGGAATTGTTTAAGGCTGGAAGAGCCTATCAGGAACTCAAATGTCAAAATCTCGCATGTAGCAGTACCTGATAGCTTATTGTTATATTATTAATAATTCCCTAATAGAAACTACAGTCAATGTTTCATTTTAAAAGTTCTAAACTTTGCTGTCTGTGTTTGTAAATGTAGAAAGTTATTGATTTTTATTGACAAAACAAGAAACTGTAACATTATTTTAATTTTTCAAGGCATCTAGCATTAATCAGAAAATGTGGTATTTATGAGTTATGATGTTTAACCACCATCAGTTTCTGCAGGTGACTGAAACATTTTTTTAAACAGTCACCTTGACGGGCAAATCAAAAATATTCGCCTTGGACTGCATGAGGACCAATCATGCAGTTCATGGATATACTCTTTTTGCAAACAAATTTCTGAAGTTGGCATTTATTTGCGGCTCAAGAGGCATTAAATACAGTTACTATAAAGGCTTTTGAATTTTGTGGACATATTATCGATAGGGAAACAATCGGCTTCATATATAATTGGCTGATCACTGACAGGGTGCCTAAGGCAATCATTAACAAAAGCATGCGACATTGGCCAAAATGACGAAACTGTAAATTTGCATTGATATCTAAATGTTCAGTTCATAGTTTCAATGGGCAGTTTATCAGTTTTTATTAAAATAAGCAAGGAAATACTTGGAGCAGAAGTAAAATTTGGCTTACGGGAGTGTCCATTGTTTTCAGCGGTGAAATTTTCAGGAGTGTTTGAAGATTTACTTGAAATTTCAACCACGAAATCGTTTTTGGAGCCTAAGTAGGTGGCCGCGTTGGTGTCTAAATCGATTGGAGACTGGACCAATCCGGAACACATTGTGCGGATATTTTTGGCCCATTGGCTTGGGTTAGTGCTGTCCTTTGTGTAAGACCAGGGTGCACCTATTAATAAGACAACAATGGGAGATATTTAATCCCAGGTAGCAACAATGGCGCAATGTGGGACTATACTAAATAGAAAACACGCAAGAAGTAGAAAATATCGAATTTGCGATTTCGACATGCTCGGAAAACCATCCTTGTCAGTTTTTCTCGATAATAGAAGTTACTTTTAAATTATGACGTATTCTGTGTGAAGCGTAGCGTATGGAGGATGATATGTGCAAAATCAGAACATGAGAAAATGTTCTTTTCTGCATACTTGAGACCGTATATTTTGACTTACAATGCATGGTTCATTGTAAACTGTATTGCGCTTTTGCGATGTGCCTTCGAAAGAAACTGCTTTACGCGAATAAACATATGAATGGTTTCATTAACAAAAGCATAGCCATTAAAAATCATCATCGATCTGGCTTCGATGTCAAAATATGTTTATATGCGTAACGTCCTATACTTTGCCTTTTAAACAAAAATATGTATATGCAGCCCATAATAAAATAATAGATAAGAGCATTAATATATTATACAGGGTAGCAAAGGTTAAGGTTGGTTCTTGCCAAAGCGCATAGTATTATATAGAACAACATGGGAGTCTACAGGAGCATTCCGTTTGCAATATGCATGCATAAGCGAGTTAGATATGGAAGCCAGATAGTCAATAAAGAAGTAATAGCGAATTTTCATAGATTGGCAAGATAGCTAGCATTTGAGGAGGGCTTTAATCATTTAAATAGTGCATGCAGTAGAACAAACGCGGTCTAATTAAAGTCTAAATAGTTGATTAAACAGGATCAGTCCTAAACGAAGTGAAATTAAATTTGTGTTAGCAGGCAAAACTGTCAGGCTGAATGCCTATTAATTAGGTCTGCTTTATGAAGGTCACACAAGCAGAATAAAGGAAATTACAGTGATAATCTCACCATGATCTGCGAGGCTGTTAGCTATGAGAAGGCTCAGTAAAGTGAATATTTCTCGCAGCATCAGGAGTTTACTAAAAAAAGACAAATTTGCCAGAGTAATAAAAAAATTAACTGGATTGCATCATTGTCTTATTGAATAGTCATTATGGGCAATATTAAGGTGAATAGTCAAGTTCTACACTGCCGACTTCTGTATAAAATTTATTTTAAAAAACTTACCTTTAGGCTAAAACTATAGCAATGCAGTGATGTATTCTTGAACTCACATAACGAAGGTTTTAATCCAGTTCAGCGAAAGGCACCATGAGATTTGTTTATTTGCGTCTTTATATATTGGCGCTTTCGGGGTGGCATGTTCCATACCGCCTGCAGTAGCCAACGGCTATCTCACGGTGTGCGCGGTGAAATGATTCGGCGCGGGTACACACGCACGGGTAGTTTGCATGAAACTGCAAATAATTGAGACTTTCAAATGAAGAGCGAACGAACGTGTGGGGTCGGGGGGTGCCGAGTGCGTTTTGTCCGAGCTTGCAAATGCGCCACTGGACGTAACGGGGGGCAGATAGAAATTACGTTGATATCGGCAACGTACAACAGCATGCCCCAGAAACGAAACTTTGCCATTGCCGTAAACTGAAGGGTTTGGGACACGAATAACTTGGCCTTCTCATAAGACTGGCAGAGTTATATTTTCACGTAGTTCAGGGCACAAGTTTGTCAACAGCGATGCCGTGCGTCTTGGCTAAGCTGCTTCACAAGCATTCCCAGCAGATGCCCTGTCTGCTTTTGTATTCCTGGGACATCCCTTATGACTACTTTAAAGCGTTCACCATGTTCTTTTTGTTCAGAGTATAGGCATATATATTTGAAAAATGTATTTGCTCACTGCAAAAAAAATGAAAAAGAGCATTTGCAGCCTCCTTCATGCGCTTCATTCATGGGAAGTAATCGTGAAACATGCCGATATTTTCGAAAGATTGATAATAACTGGATATTCGACTTCGAGTTAGATTGTACTGTTAGTTAGTCTTTTTCCGTATGAAAGGACGCCGGCTTTTCAAAGAGCTTATTTCTGACCACTAACAAAATGTTTTTACTGTAAACAGTAATGAAGGTGACAATTAAAGATTTATACTCTTTTGCTAATTGCCATTGACTCACTTTGTAATATTGATGATAATTTAGTATATTTTCAAGTCGTTTTAGTAATGGTAGGAAGCGAGACTTTTAAGAAGCTTCCCCTTAACCATTAACAAAACGTATATATTGTAAATACTGGTTACTGAAATAGTATACTTTTTGATCATTTATTTGAATACCTTCGTAAATCGAAATTTATTTTATGTAAAACATTCGTGATAAAAAATATTTATTTAATGATTTTGATAGCCAATTACACCGTCTTTATTTTTTTACTTCAATAAAGATTAGCTTTTGGTAAGAAAGAAGTTGGGCAATCAAGGAATAATGTTCTAAACTTGTGACCACAACAGTCAAATTCAAGGTTTTCAAACTGCCTACTGTGAAAAACCTGCTTCAAGAAAACGTACGCTTTCGTATTTAATAGCTAACCCACTATCTGACATGTGAAGAAGCGGGCATTGAGAAGTTGCAAGCTGACATTTCTCCATAGTTTATTTGGCCATAGTGTAAACCTGTCATTTTGACTATTTTGTGACCTTCTACCTTTCTCATTTTGTCATAGATACTTGATTTGCATGCTGCTCACCGTGAATGGAGCAATTTTGCTGAGAAAACAGTATATTGTCTTCTAAATAATACATTTGTCTCTCTCACCTTAATTTATTTTATCTGCAGTGTATAATCAATTCATGAAAATGTCTTTGCCATATTTTAATGAAACAACGCGACTGACCACGTTAATGTAGGAAATATGGCAGATTATCATCAGTCCATGTTTCTGCAGTGCCCTTCTGTTGAGGGCTGCATTCAAAATGTGCAAGTTTGGATAATGTCGATTGCTCTTTGCATGATGGCATAAACGCATTTGCGAATTCTTAAAGATAATGAACTGCGTTAGGCAAATGTAATACATAAAAAGTATATAAAGTACTGAAGATTTTTATAAAAAACCAAAATTCCTTGATTCTGAGACCTACAAGTATAACTTTTAATTAAACAGTTGAGAAGAAGAAGTCTCGACTGCTGAGAAAATGTGCTTATTTGACTGAATTTTCCTTTTCTTACTTTGAATACATGACCTAGAAAATTTGATTATATGAAGATTTTTTTCTTAAGCCAAAAATATTTAACCTATTTCCATTCTTAAGTAAATTTTTTTCAAATGGCACCGTAAAGTCCGATACTTTTACGGGCCTTTTTAACGTTGACATAATGAGTTTGAGAAATTTTTTTCTTACAAAGATGGTCATGTGGGCCATATCTATAAATTTTTCAAGGCAGCAAAACACACAGTCAAGCTTGGACAACTTTTAAAATAGTAGCTTGATATTGGTATCCTAAAGTGAAATATAAACAACAATTCCTCGTTAACTCGTTAAAAAGCGCTTGAGGTAAATATTCAAAATAATAACTTTTTTTCTAATTAACCTAAAATTAAATTTTAAATTGACCCATTTGTGAAAAAAACGGGCGGCGGTCGGCGGAATTTGAACCCATATAGTAGATAAGCCAAAGGCCAAAAGGCGAAGCCAATATTTTGCGTTTGTAGCTTAACTGGGAGAGGACAGGCTTCAAGTAAATGTCTTCTTTAGTATGCAAATTAAATTCCCACGGAACGCTGCGAGTTTTTTTCACAATTTGGTCAGTTTAAACTAAGAAAATCTGCCAAACCTTCTTAATGCTAAAAATTAACAATTAAATTTGACTAGAAATTAATGCTTTACCTTTCTTCTTTTGCTGAATTATTTTCCATTATGAAAGTTTACTTCCAGGCTTCCGTATGAGCACGTGAATGCAAAAGTGGGTTTATATTGACAATTTTTTTGAAAAAAATATAATTAAACTATCTGCTCCGTTTCTAAATAACGAATTTGAAGAAAGTATAGGATAAAGTCCCTTAAATAATAGAATATGCGGGCAGTTATGCTTATCTTAGATCTATGCGATGATGTAAAACAAATGCGATGAACAATGTCTTGGTACTGCTTTTCTTGGAAAGCAGATCACAGGTTAGTATAGCATCAGTATTAAATTACAAATTTCCCAAATTGCTAAATTTTAGTGCCTTTTATTGGACTCCCTGGTTTCTGGACGATTTCAGACAGCATTTTTCGCTCGTGTGAGGGACATATTTTGCACTTTTCATAACAAAATTTGAATATCTTTCATAGCATAATGTTTCTTTCTCAAATATTGCATTCTATTAAAAATAAATAAAGAAGGAAAATACATTGATATTTGACTGCTCCCCATTTCTCAGAAATAAATACCACTGCCTTTAGTAAAATTAATGGATCAAAGTTATGTGGCTGAATATCTGCTGAACACCTAAGCCAAATATCGTCATGATTTTTCCGTGCACCCTTTTAGCCGACTGTTGTGCTGCATATGCTCACATGTGGTCATTGTTAGTTTAAGAACCGCGTTCATTAACCGCCTGTTGTGTCAAATCGCCTTACGTTGGCTTGTTTCACTTCGATCGCGTCAGTCCCATTGTTGTAAGCCGTCACTTACCCCTCACCAGGAGGCCCATAGAAACACCTATGGGCTAGGCAAATTGATATGCTTGTTTGCTGAACAGTCGGTCAGCATATATGATTCCTTTTTCTGGCTTGATATATGATCACCACCTCGGCCAACCTTTGCGCTTGCATCAAATTTGAAGTCAAGTCAAAGACAAGTCAAATTTATTCAAGGAAATATAGGCAAACGCCTTTGAACTCCCTCTTGGTACACAGGATTTAAGAAATGCATCGGCAAAGCCAAACATTCCAAAGAAGTCGTTGACGAAATTTCAGATGACTACTCACTTGTTTTAAGAAATAAACTCACACTCAGTTTACACGAGACAGCAGTGTTACTGAGGAAGAAGAGCAGACAGTGAAACAACTCCTAAGGCTGGATCATAATTTAAAATGTTAGGTCATTTGTGGTTTTTTGGAGAAAGACTGTCGCTTATGGGGGAAGTATATGAATGATAGGGGGATGATGCTTCTGTGAATGTTGACGGCAGCATTGGCTCCTACCTCACTACCGGGGTCTTACAGTTCATACAGCCAGCTGACGCTTATACTTGTAGCTCACTAAGCATAATGTCCTGACATGTGGTAATGCGTTCCTTTAAATCGGTAAAGCGCGTGCATAAAATGTTGCTTCTGCTGCAGTAGGTGACTTTTGTTGTTACTTCTTTCATTTTTGGCAAATTAACGTAGCAATTTTGGCGTCTGTATGGGGATCATATTTGGAGTGCCGTTTCTTAGGTCATATTTAATCCATTTAAGTATGAAGAATATCGTTTGGTTATGCTCCACGAGTTCTACGACATAGTGAGCTGTGGGCAACCTTTGTTTTGACCCGAATGCTGACATAAAGTAGCATCGATTAGCTTGACCATAAGGGCCTCTGGCATGAAGGTTAAAACCGAGTTCACGTCACCTGAAATCCTCAGCCACCTAATAAAAATCTTTCCGTGAAAACTGCTGAGTATTTTGACTAATCACATCAATATTGTATCTTGCATACTACTTCTGAATGAGTCCATGAGCCTTACAATTAACGCACTTTAAATGCGTGGAGTATTCCGCCTGCAATGTGTATAAAGGCAATGCGTAGAATGTATTCCTTCTGTTTTTTTCAGTTTGACTCACTAAAGATCATCTACCTTAACCAATGCATATAACGATGCTATGTGTTCTGAATACAACTTTGGCTTTTTGAATACTCCGTTAAATCATACTTAGAAGGGCTGATGTTATATGAGGTATCTGCTAAAGACCGCTAATCCTTCATGACCTCGTTGTAAAGCATACATTTACAGTGCTTATTTCGATCAACTGAGTAGATTTCATTGGAAAACGTCCCTAGTAGTTAGATACATGCAGCAAAAATGGCACTAATGTTGAACAAATCATGAGAAGATTTGTGTTGGGGGACTTTCCGATGCTATATCATTAGATATAAACACACTTTTGATTAATTTGCCCTGTGTTGTGGAAGAATTCTGAAATTATTTCTGTCAGAACTCCACTTTTTTTTCTGATGCTGCCGAAATACAATTGAAGCAAAGTTCATGAAATCGAATGTATTTCAGAAACCAGAAAAAAAAATCGATTGAAACTATCAAGTTTTGCTAACTTGTGAAGTTTTTTGGCAGTAACAAATGGTTTACCTCGCGCTTTCTTTTACGGCACGGCTCACTTTAGCGAAAAAGCAATGCCTGCATATCGCACTGCAAAGGTAATGTTCAAAAGGTCTTATTGAAAGAAAGTCATTTAGAACCATACTGTTATGTAAACTATACGTTCCGTTTATGCGTTATATAGAAAAACAACAGACCGGAGTAAAAAAGGAATTTAAAAAAAACAGTCAGTCATTTATGCGTTTGCAAAAGATTACAGTTTGCCGAAAGAATCCAATTACGAGAAATGTTATCCATTTCTAAAAGAACAAAAATGTTCGTTCATTTTTTATCAAATTTTATCGTTTATTTTCAGTAACTTAATAAAATTGTCAAAAGGCTCCAATTTCATTCTGACCTGGCCTTTAAAAAAGTTAATATACACATAAAAATCATCAGCCGAATATATAATCAAAGTGAAGAAGTAATCTATAATGGAATTTTTTTATTAATATTAGGAACAGCAATATCCGAATTGTCTTGTGGACGGCCTCTATGATCGACACTGCGATTTGAAATATTACTTAATATGTTTTACAGGAACACCTTTCTTAATATCTTATAGTGAACAGTACTTTTGTTAGGTTAATACGTTAGAGTTATTTTAAATGTTTTTATGTCAACGTCGAACAGAGGATTAATTGCTGGATTAAAAAATGAAGATACGGTATACGAAGGTAATGATTCGAGAATCGCAAGCAAGATTTTTAATAAATTGTTATCCATTTATGGCGATATGTACAATAAAAATTTTGCTTTAGAACAGCTTTTTATGTAAAGGCACTGTTTGCGTAAACTTGTCAAGTAAATTCTACGAAAATTCTCATTAAAGTATTGAGTAGTCATATTGGCAAACATACGTTTTTGGCAATTCATCAGCGAGCCATTTCAATGCAAGGCAGACATTGACATTTATAGGTAGGGTTGTTTTTTAATGATTCGCCGGTTGGGTGATGGGGTGGGGGTTTAATTAGTCTCACCTCACGCATGCGGGTTCTAGCCGGTTGGTCGCGTTGGGTCCCGCAAGCGGGGAAGATATATGATGGACGGGTGCATTCTGTGTCGGTGTGCGTAGATGGTGGGGTTTTCTGTTTTAAATTGACGGTATTCACTGATGAAGTAGGCCAAGGTTAGCAGACTGGAATTTTTCTAGCCTGATTGACCTTGCCTCAGCTGTTGCCTTTGGAGTAGTGTGTCGGCCTGTGGTGGTTCGCATCAATAAGGTGGCCGTCGATTGATCTTGAGCTCGGTCTGTTCTCTCCTTTGCTAAGTCATGCCGGTATGTGCTTACGTTTTAATCTTTTCCAGACGTCGCGTCGTTCTGACAATATATTCCACTCCACAGAAACAGATAAAGGAATAGATACACATCGATGTGGCCTGAAACCGTAAGTTGTCTTTACCTCGCATTCGTAGAAGGGGAGAATTAGTGAAGGACACGCGCAAGTTTGCCGCCAGGAGTAAATTTGTGACTGCTGCCAACAGGCGTCTTTTTCCCATTTCACGTGTTGCGTCTCCCATCAACGGCAGTTTTATGCATATATATTTCTATTCCACCGTTGCAATTGCCTCCTTTATGACACGCTGCTTGATATTGTGAATGATGAACCTTTTGGATAACCATTTTGATAGAGTGTGTCTGTTAGCTTCTGCCATTCTACTTCCCCTAATTCAGGTGCGCATATACGGCCTATTCTGGTCGCTATTCCCTGGACTAAGTTCCATTTGACATAAAGGGGCAGGAAGCTGTGTAAAATAATATATTTTTTCCAGTCCGGATTTTTTTTCTAAATAGTCAGCGGTGTACTGAGCCACCCGGTTTTCTGTGTAAGAAGACCTCTAGGATAGCATGTTCCTCGTTTATCTCGGTTTCCACTGTTAATGGGCCGTGTGGCTCGTATTAAATGTTTGGCCTAGACCATCGATATCTGCAGTCTCATTTTTCGGGCAAAATATGTCATCCACGTATCAACCATATAATTTCACGTCATTGATTTTGTGTTTGAGCTTTGTTTCGTCAATCTTGCCCATTGAGACATTTGTGAAAAATTATTTAAGTGGCGAGCCCATTGCCACTCTCTCTATTTGCCTGTATTGCGGCGATTACAAATAAACTGTACATTTTGTGTACAGAATCTCCACTGTTATCCTTATCTTGTAGTTTGTATTTCTTATACAGTCACATAGGCATTATATGGTTTTAACTATCGAGACATCGGTGAACAGTGACAATACATCTAATAACAGTATCATCGTTTCGCCAATGTTTGCATTCTTGAAGATCTCGACGAATTAAATACGTCTCTTTCAGGCGTCCTGGGTACAAGTGGCTATGCAGTGAAGTAAACTTATCGACAAACCATTTTGCCACGGTGAGATTGTCATGTCCAGTTAAGTGACCATTTCTCTCTTTGGATTGTACTGGCCGGCTGATGTGTTGCCGAAAACATATGTTTGTCAATATCACTTTTCAGTGAAACAATATTGAAATGTACTGTTCTTAATTACAGATTTGTCTTACGTCTCTGGAACTTTGGGTCAATTTTGTTTTTTATGAAATATGTATAGTTATTTTCCGCTGTTAAAATGATTATGATGTTAAATATTATTTATAAGTCTTCCTAAATGCAGTCACGCCGATACGCGCGTAACGGTCAAACTCCTGAAAATTTATGACAGTTGCGGTGTTTTTTCGCATATCGTATATCAAATAAGAACATAGGTGCTTTCATATGCAAAGTCCTATAAAGACAATTTTTGTTATGCTAAGTTACAGCTATTTTACTTGAAGTGGTTTACTCCAGAATAAAAACATCTTCCAATCAAAGTCTACCACCTTCATGTAAACAATTAACTCAACTTACTTTCAATCAAGATCATGAGGATCTGTATTTAAATAAAGAGGGTCCCCTACATCAATGTCCTTCAAATACATTTTGCTACAGAATGACGCCTAACAGTAAAAAATGAACCAAAACGACATGTATTTATATTTTGGACACATATGGGTGGATGAAATCGCATTGTTTTGCCATTTAGAAAACAAAAGCCCAGAAATTGCTAGTGACAAATATGCGCGTGAATAGCTTAAGTCATTAAACTAAGCGCTGGGCTCCATACATCACTCTGCAATCAAGTTAAAAACTTGTTTTGCTAGAAACATACGCCTTTTTGTAAAGAGAAGCAGGCCTGGTGCATGACAGACTGCCGGGTTTAAACGTGTTGAATTAAAAGAAAATTATGAAAGTGGGCAGAATTGTCTAAGCATTTTTTTTATTATTTCAGTCAGATTGCGGTCACTTTTTCTCAAGTGTTCGCAGTCATGCGTTATGCGTCACTATACAAACTCGCAAATCGGATCATCCAAGAGCATTTTTGCATTATATAACTAAAAAAACCCGCGTAATGAATGCCAACATACATGCATTAAGCAGTTCTTTTTAGACACAGAAAAGCTTGAATAAATTTTAAAAACAAATTTGACAGCATATTTTGTCTTCGATAGGCTCTACTGATTCTTATTTGGATAAGACAGAAAATACTACCTCCTCACCTGCAGATATAGCTCCAGGAAGTGAATAACAGTAGTATAAACTGATTGTCTTACCCGATCAATTGTGTGTCTAAACACAGATGCCATTGTTTACGAAAGGGGAGAGTTGGGATTGTACACGAAGACCCAAATTTGACATGACAAATTGCGCTTTTTTATCGGTTGCTAAAGAAATGGATATGATTTTCTGCTAGGATATTTAAATGCAAATAATTTAAGATCATATACAAAGCTGGAAGCAGCCATTATGTGATGTTTTTGTTATTTTGTGCGAGGCATTGTTGGATAATTACATTTTATAGGAACGCGTAAATGGCAAAGCATTGGGTAAATTAAGGTCGTATTTTCATTAAAAGAGTCGAGTGAACAACATGGAGGATATGAGGTTGGATTTATTTCTGCAACTGTGAGGGTTTAGGGCCAAAAAATGGGAGTATGACGAGAGATGGCGCTGAAGAAGGTATGCAGTTAAGCGGAGATCGCAGAAGGTACTGGCTGTTTTAGTAGGGGCTGACTTACCAGCCGAGCGTAATGTATCGCATGCACTGCCTAAACCGTCCTTAAATCTACACAGGGCAGGCGGAATGATGTTTGGTTTAATCAAGCATACAGCAGACTGGCCTAACACTGCGCAAAAGAGTACAAAATGTTGCTGCACGAACATTGGAAATATATCTGCACTTCACAGTCACGAGGAGAATTGCCAACGCCAGGACAGGACAAGCCGTGTCTGCATTAAGACCTAGGTCTTTACTTGGTACTCCTTCAATTGATTTATTGATCCGGTGCCAGCATGCAGAACCTTATGCAGTCACTTTTGGATTGAAATCATCTGTGGTCGATTGGCGTCTGCCATGTATATAAATGTTACTTGTTTTTCATCGTCGGTAACAGCAGATTTATTGCTAACTCATATAGAAGTTGCTAATGGCCATACAACTTTCACGATATAATTTGACTTCGTACTTGAGCGTATATGTAGAATGCCTTTTTTGGTTCATTCAATCAATTGAATTTATGAAGTACTTTAAGTCAGGAAAGTTATCAATGGAGTTATTTTTATCAAGAGAAATCGCCATTTATTTTGCGTAAATCGGGAGAAGTGGCATATAAAAGGAATAATCTATGCTATTACGAAAGTGAAAACCAAACAGCAGATCAATGTTGCTTATGCTATAAAGCAACTCCCAAATAAATAAAATATGTATTACAGATATCCCTTCCAGAGCGAAAATGTTTTTTCTCAAAGTGTTAAGCTTCAAGTTAAGCCAAGTTTAAGAAATTGAATAAGTTGGAAGTGACAATTAAGATTCGCGTTTTAAATTAGGTTTATGCATACTGTGAAATTTCTTTGGACAGAATGCAGTAGCAGAGGCAAAAAAAGTTCGAAAAAAAGTTTGTTTTAGCGCACACATGTCCTTGCGCTTTTGCAAAATGTCAAATATTTTAAGGCAAATTCAAGATAAGGAAAACCTTAGTGAAAATCTAGTTTGTTGTGTCGTTTGCGTTTCCCTTTTTGTGTTATTAAGAAACCAATAGATAGAAAAATAATAGGTCTTTCAAAAAAGGGCCACGTATTGTATTGCGAGACTTGCAAGCAACTCGAATCATTTTATAATTTTTTCATTATTTTTCTCATACCAGCGAGAATGCACTTACGAAAACGTATAAATAATAATGCGCAGCAATAGGCATTAGCATTAGCATCAGCATTAGCATTACATTAAATAGCTATAAAAATTGCTAAGTGTTTTTTAAGAAGAAAACATTTTCTCGATAATCCGTAGCTTCTGGATACGTGAAAATTGCTATACCTTAGACAAATAAATTTATTTTTTGGTAAATCTAACACTTAAAGCAATTACTTCCATGATATAAAAATAATTTGTCATTTAATATATACATACGTATGGAAATAAGTGAAATATTTTTTATCGACTATTATGGTAAAAACGTTCTCAGCGTTATGCTCTTTTTCATTGCCTTCATTGATAAATTAATAAAAATGCGCTTCTGTTCGACGTTTAAAGCAAAACCTTAAAAATAAAATATAACTTAATGGCACTTACCGAAAAAACGGGCTTTCAGATATAAGTTCTTATGAAGAGGTTCATGCATGCCATAATAATAAATGTTTCAAAACAACAAATCATATTGTTGAGCATACCAAATGTCTGCTAGATACCACGCAACTTGTTATTCTAAAGATAAATAAAAATGTTAACTTGATAGGTTTCCTCTTAAAAATTGCTGTTTTGGCATTTAGCTAATGAACTTTTTTTTCAAGATAATGTCGAAGGGAAAAAAGAGACTTTTGAAAAGTTAGTTGATAAAACTGAAGATAAACGATTCAATTGTCATGAGATGATCGAGCATATTTTTTTGTTTGATAACGGATTATGTTTCGCTTTAAAGGATTAATTACACGATCTGTTTAAGCTTTTAAAGGCAAGAAAACAGACTATGTATATGACATTGTTTTGAAAAAAGTTATAATTGGTATGTCTGTTCCGTTTTTTAATAGCGCATGAGCTGAACGTGTAGTTTAAAAAAGTGTATATTTCTACCTGACTGACATTTTAAGGACTACTTTACGTCACTTTCGCGGTACCATCTATGGCAAAATGTCGTATGTGCTCATAGTTATCGTTGCAGTAAAACAATTTTCTCGTACTGATTATGGCATTTTATGACAAATAAGCTAAACAGAATAGCTGAATGTAATTTTTGCAACGTAAATTAATACTTGTTTCTGAAAATAAATGTGATTCCATAAATGTTGCTCCACTTCAATTTGATCAATTTTGCACAAAATTGTCCGGCTCTGGAAGGCATTGTTATTACATCTTTTTACTTATTATCAAAATCTTTCACAGCGCAATGTATATCATAAAAAGTTTGAGTTTTTTTTCATATTTTTAAGGCATTTCTTTAATGAAAACTTCCTTATGATTTGGCGAAAATGAGTTTCTATTTTCCTCAATATTTTGAATTAAGAGCGCAGGTTTACAAACCAACTATAGGCTTAACAACCAAGTAAAATGTTGTCATGAAATTTGTTTGCGGGACTTTCAAGAATGTATACGGCCATTTTTTTGGAATTCGACTTGTTATATCAGCAAGTGCAATATATTCACATATGCAGAAACTAATCCATTATATAGAGTTGAAAAAACCTCTTTCCAATCCAGTCGAACTGAATCAATTATCCTGTGGAAAACTTCATTTTTTGTTAACATTCTCAAATTAAATTGTGACATTACGTTAGAAAAGGTTTAGATTTGCAGAAGTTTGTCAGCCAAATATCTTAACAAAGTACTTTCTAAGGGGTAACTTTTAGGGAAATTGTTTTATCAATCTAAGTAATAGTAGGTTCACAATACCACTGCAGGGATGATTCACTCTTGACAATCTAATTTGCTGCTTCGAGGCATTTCTTGATATCAGCAACGTGGCCATGCTCATAAAAACTTATATCGGAAAACATTTCGTTTGGACAATTTTTATCTTTTTTAAAGGTTTTAGTGTTAACATCGAACAGATGCTCAACTTATAAAATGTTTAATAAAGACAGTAAAACAACGAAATAATACCTTACTTTTTTTACGAAATTCAGTAAAACTTACCCAGTTTCGGTAAATTATCATAATATGTGACTAAATAAACGTTATTTCTATATAAAGATAGAAGTTGCTTCAAGGTTTCAACTTAACATAATATGTTAATGTATTGTTCCAGTTAGAGATTTCCTTTGTCTCCAGAACACGAGATTAACGGAAAAAATTTCTTTTCTTTTAAAACACTCAGTAATTATAATGTTTATTTTAAGTACTCAATGTGCCAAATACAGTTTATTATTATTTGTTAGTTTTCTTAAATGCATTTACACTGGTATTCGACAAATGATCAAACCTTTACACATTTATAAGAGTTGTGTGGCACTTGGCAACAAATTTAGGTGGTAAAAAATATGAACGAAATTGTTCCTTGTTGCACTCGCTTCGTAGCAACGTGCACAACCTTTAAAGTTTATACCCCAAAAAGGGTATATCTTTGGTTTAAAAAGCTCAAAATATCTTTATAATGTTTTACGCTACAAGCCGTTACATTTTATGTGATGGATTCATGAGACTCTCACTAACCAACCGCACGTTGACACTCCCCCGGCTGTCTTACAAATCAGCCCGGATGAAGCTAATGACGCGCATAAGCTCTTATTTACATTTGTTATGCTTGTTGCAAAAAAGGAAACATGTTAGCTACCTGAAAATTAATTCAGGCGGAAATATTACTAGCAATTATATCACTCGGCTGCACCCCCAGTAAGTAGTATAATAAATATCAGTAGCAGTACCAGTCTTGGTTTCCAGAACTCCCATCTTGTCAGTCACTGACTGTGGTTATTTCTTTAAAAAACCTTAATCCACATTTACACTTCGTGCTGGGATCAAGTGAATATGATCAAAGGGTCTGCGATTTCCAAGCGGCAGATAGATACTGTAGTAGGCCTACAGGAAGTGTTGATAGACGGCAAACTGCAGGCCATAACAGCACGTTGCGACTCGCGCTATTTTTATACGAAAGTTAATCACCCTGTGTCACACAGATTATGAGCGCGTACGGGGTGCGACTTCCCAAAAGGTACACACATTCCGTATCAAACTGTACTATTTAATGGCCGTAGTAAGCATGATAACTAGAACTAGCGTTTCAGCATAGGCAACTTTAGCAGCAGTATCGAAGTAAGACCTGCATAAAAACAACTACAAACTGATGGATAATGTCGAAAGGATGGAAACGAAGGCTGCTGCGCTCAGGGCATCGCGCATTTACTCATTCAAAACAGGTGAAACTTTCTGAAATCAACGGGAGATGTGTCCTAGCGTTGGCAAATCAGCGGAACCTCCACCAAACTGTAGCGCCACTGCAAGCATATGAACACTACGATGACAGCGAAAAACCACTCAAGTCTGAACATCTGCTTGGCGGAAAAATGTATGAGCAGATTAAAGGCACTCCCCTGGGCTCCCCCCGTCAGGCCTGATTGATGAAGTGGTACTCCAATGGATAGAACACTTGGTCTTCACCAAGTATTAACCGAAGTTTTGGGATCGTAATGTCGATGACACCTTCGCAATTGTTAAAACATCTGACATCGAGCACCTCAAAGAGCTATTGAACTCGGTAGATCCAAATATACAGTTCACAATGGAGGTATAAACAAATGAAGAACTGCCCTTCCACGATGTCCTGGTATGCCGGTGTTCGACTGAACTTCTGCAAAATACAGTATTCAGAATGGCCAACAGCACAAATCAGGTACTCAATTTCAACAGTAACCACCCCATGTGCCACAAACGCAGCTGCGTCCGTTCTCTTTTCCAAAGAATTCAAACACACTGCAGCACACCAGTCACCCAAAGAGCTGAACAACAACATCTTCAGGAACTCTTCCGAGCTAATGGCTACCCAGACTCGTTTGTCGAACATAACAGACGTCGAGTGAACAAAAGATGACTAGAACAAAGGCAGCCAGAAGTCTGGAGGGCCATTCCCTACATAAAAGGTGGCTCCGAAACAGTCTCACGACTGTTACAACCTGCTGGCGTGGGCATAGCCCATCGAGCTCAAGCGACAATACGCCGCCAGGTGATGAAAACTAAACACCGACTGCCTCTTAAAGAAACATCTTCAGTCGTCCACAAGATAGTTTACAATGAGGGAGACTGAAAATATGTTGGGGAAACAGGCCGCAAACTGCAAACCCGCGTACAAGAGCACAAACGAACGGCCCAGAAGCTGGACCAAAACTCACTACTGGCGGCACACATCGCAGAAACTGGCCATAGCTTTGATCTCCAAGGGGCGTCCATCGTAGGCCGAGGAACCTCAAAATCCGAAAAGCTGACACTCGAGGCATGGTACTCAGATACCAACTCAGTCAACAGGCATCTGGACCTGCCAGCGTCCTACAAAGTATTGCGCAACTACGTTAGAAAGAGCCGGGATGAAACCAAATCCTACGTTAGAATGGCAAGCGAACAGGAAACCACAACGAACTGGCTGGAAGAGGAGGCGGCGTTACCAGGGCCCTCTACCGGGTGGCAAGTTGGCATAGTAATTGCTGTTCATGACCCCCAGCCCCGCGGACTGCTTAGTCGCCTACACCAACATAATTTCCTCTCCGACCCCTCCTATCCCAGTGAGAGCTAATTGACCCCCTCACTCACCCCCCTTTTTCATTTGCTGTTTCTAATTCCTTGATAACCTGTCGATTTCTGGCATTTGATTGTCCTTTGGCCACTATAACTATCCTTATTTGTGGTTGCTTTCTCATCTCTGAAGATGGAAACCTAAGTGTTCGAAATCTTAGAACAATAAATCAATTGATCTGGTGCTCGACCTGCATTCTTCCTTATCCATGCAAGTACCTGGATCGCGAACCTTCGCATTCAGCATCAGTACTGTTACACGCCCTGTTGAGATTGAGGGGATATGAAGCAAGGGCTGACTTAACTCAGAAGTAACAGTACAAGCAGGTAGAATCACTCAGCTACACCGTGCTTAGTACTATTAGAAAAAGCAGTAATGGCAGTAGCAGTAGCATCAGTGGCTTCCTAAAGTGTAAATAGACGCCTACCATATGTGACTGAGGGTAGACAGTGCAGTATTACCCTCGCAAATGCTACCGTAAGTTCAAGCTGAAATAGGAGGTTTTTCAGGATGCATTAGAGAAAGCGGCTTGCGACCAAATCATGCTTTGGTTATCTAGACTCGGTCCTTTCAGCGATTTAAGCGGTGGAGAATAAAAAAGAGGTATATGCTTGTGCAATGATTTAATTTCTTGTGTTGCCATCATTGAATGACAAAAGTATAGAGGAGTTTTCGAAAAAAAATGGATTTCCATTACCAAATAGATTAGGACGTTCCAAAATTACTCAAAATATGTCATTAATAGATAACAAAACTCTCAGAAAATGCGTGCGTTCTATGGTAATTGTGTGAAAATTTACCGATTCAAGTATCTATACTTTTTTTGAAAATTAACAATTCATAATCTTAGCAGAAAATATCACTGTCAATGAGCGGTTCACAATCCACAATAACATCATAAATGCCCTAAAAAACCAAACTCCCTTTTTCTTTATTATCACAAGAACAAAAGAAGGCATTTTAATCGTCATTCTTGCTGTAGATACAGAACGCTCAACCACCCTCTTGAACAAAACAGATAATGACACAAATATGTTATCATTACTCGAAGAAAAATCAACCGTCAAACGTCTTTGTGCAGACCCCGCCATAATTCAGAATGCAACTATTGATAAGGTACTTAGACGTCTAAGAGGAAAGAGACAAATATTAGGGGGTATTGCCAAGCCTCATATACAGACCGAACCAAGCATAGCTAAGATCTACGGACTGCCTTACATACGCAAACCCGAAGTTTCACTACGACTGTTGGTATCATTAATCGGCGCAACTTATTACAAAATCTTGAAGTAGCTATTTTTAAACTTCCACAATTCACCAAACAATTGTAAAATATCAATTAATATTTGCAATGAGTTCCTGAACACATTACAAGGACTTAAAAGCAGACGAAATAATTATAAAATTGGATGGTATATCTTCCTTTACATCGCTTAAGCGAAACAGTACACATAAGTACTACTTAATTTTAGTTTGCACAACAATACTATAAACATATATAAGGAGCCCCGATGGGGTCAGCCATTTCGGGCATGTTGGCTGTAATCACGATGCAAAAATAAGAAACTGTGGCCCTACCACTATTTAGCACCAAGCTGTGGGTAGGCTTTGTAAATACTTCATTTTTTATTGTTTAAAGGGACCAACTGGAAACATATAACAACATCATTAGTTCAGCGATTCCAGGAATCATATTTACCGTCGAATAGGAATTAAGCAGCAAAGTCGCAGTGTTGATGCCCTCGTACAGCGGAATACTGATTGAGCGTTTCAAAGATTGGTCTAACGTAAAACAGGCATATGCAGATGTTGTCATCTATTACAAGAGCAACCACCCTATTAGTCGTAAGTGGAGTATTGTTCAGAGGCTAATAAATCGAGCAAAAACACAATATTCTAGCACCCCAATTTACCGGAACGAATTCAAGTACCTTTAAAAACTATTCCTCACATTGGTAACCTTAAGAAGGTTGTACGAAGGTTGCTCAGATGACAAACGTTACATCAAAAATAAAAGGAACTAGATTGTTTCGATAAAACGCCCAATCCAAGCAGTTTTTGATCTCTACCATGTATTAAGAGCCTGACTGAACTCGTTCAAAGATACCTAAATAATTACCAAATCGAGGTGGCACACAAACCTACGGCCACAGTACATAAACAACTTGTACACCTTGCCTGGAAAAGGGTTCGTTTAAAAAATTCCTTGCGGTGACTGCGATGCAATTTATTGTGGACAAACTGAAAGGTCCGCCTCTACACGCTTATCTGAGCATCAAGTAGCGGTTAAATGCGTGACCATCTGTTCAAAGTCGTCATGCATTCGCTAGAAAATGGGCACAAGTTTGCATGGGAACAGGCCCGCATAAGAATGGTCGCAAATTTTTAGTCCACTAAATATTACGAAGCATACATTGATAGGCACGATAAATCAGATTCGATGTAAATCAATCTCAAAGAAACCTAAAAAGGCGTCAACCAGTGCGGGACCTTATTGACCAAGGAAAACAAAAAAACTATTAATTTTTGGGTATGTTTAAAAATGCGACCTGTCGATACTTATTTTTTGCCTGTCTGACGATGACTTTGTGGGCCAGAGTCAGACATGAACGAGATATAATTTTTTATCCTTTCTTAAATAATTACTTCTAGCAATTTATATTTTTGGGGATAAAAATTGTCAAATTTGCTCGAAAAAATAATTTTAGACCTATCGTATTTATTGGCTCATCACCTCATGGGTCATAAAACAGAACATTTCAATAAACAGACAATATGTACAAACAACGACCATGATGAACTAACATTGGTAGGGCTGGGGCGGATTTAAAAGGGCAACGCAGGAGACGATCTGGATTTATGGTAGGCAGCTAGGTAGGGGCAATGCACATAACTTCGATATTATGAGCTTCAGAAGAAAAATAATTTGCTTACATTGGTAAAGGAGACATATGGTCGAACACTGGAAGAAATTTATTTGTTCCTGACCTTTCGAGCTCTTACAAGAGCCCGTCTTCAGAGGTGGAGAAACAGCAACAAATGTGGAGGCTTCTTGGGGCGTGTGTACAATAACTAAAATTTTGAACGTGCAGAAAATCAATAATTGTGTGTGCTGCCGACTTGCCACTGTGGGCTGTGCTAGCCAGTGCCAGTAGGAAAGATCGACAAGTTGTGTGGAAATATTTATAGAAATAGAATCGTCAACAAAACAAGTAATAGTTATGGTGGGGGGGATGAGCAATTAAAAAGTCAAAGGAGAAGGGAAGGAGGATGAGAAGCGAGGGATTATGTAGGCTTGGGCGCCGAATGGCCACGTCAGCATCGAAAGTGGGATGATTATGGAGGATTTTGTGCCAATTGATTACGGCGGGCGTCTGGATGTGATCGTTTGCAAAAGCGTAAGGCCCTGTACGCTGGCGCCACTTCGACACATCTGTTGACCGAATTCTCATCCGTGGACCAGGCTTCGATAAATTCTCTGCTCGTCTTGTTTCCCGCGTGGGCGAGTACCTTGATGGCAGGGAAGTTGAACTCATGGCCTGTTTCGTAGGTGTGAGTTGCAACTTGTGATGATTCGTCGCCTAGTCGCACGACCTGCTTGTGTTCACGTATACGCGATCCGAGCCTGCGTTCCATTTGACCTGTTAAATAACAGGGACAGTTTAGGCATGAGATGCGATATACTACAACAGATTGCTCATTTTGCGTAAGCCGGTCTTTTATTTTCATCACTCTGCTGCACATTGTAGCTTTGGGTCTGTGTGCAATTCCACCACCTAGTCCCGCAGCGATGCGCTCAGTCGCTTCTGAGACGTCTTTTATGTATGGCAGAGCGTGCCATATCTTCGGTGGTTCTCCTGTTTGGGTCCTCCGGGGCCGAACGCGTAGGCATCGGTTTATAAATGCTTTTGGATTACCATTCCGCATGACCTGGTCGCTGAGATATCTGGCCTCGCGTGCCTTTTCCTCTGGTTTACCGCAGTGGGTCTGGATCCGTTTGAAGAGTGTTTTTACACAGCTCCGTTTGTGAGCAACTGGATGGTTACTGCGAAAACTTAGGAGATGTGTTGTGTTCTTCGCCTTCCTGTAAACCGTCGTCTCGAATTCACCATTGGGTGTTCTCTTGATGAGGACATCAAGGAAAGGCAGCTGCTGCTCTTTTTCTTCTTCCCGTGTAAATTGTATGTCAGGCAATATTCCATTGAGCAAGTCATGGCAGTTTTGCAGCATGTTTCTCTTGATGATGACAAACGTTTCGTCGACGTAGCGGTGCCAGAATACAGGCTCATGTTGGGCGAAGGCAATGTTTTCTAGTTCCTGCAGAAAAAGCTCTGCCACTAAGCCAGAGATCGGGGAGCCCATTGGAGTCCCTTTGATCTGTTTGTGCGTTTCTCCAGCAAAGGTAAAGTACGTTTTCTGGCAGAATGCGAATAACCTCATAAGTTGTTCAATTTTTAAAGGGCTTTGGGCCTCATCATATGCCTATTCAAGTCTCTTCTGTAAGATATTTTGCGCCGGTTTTGGCGGTATGGATGTGAACAATCAAGTCACGTCGAAAGAGACCATGATTTCGTCTGATTGAATCGTCCGATCTCGGAGGTCCTCGAGGAATCGAGAGGCTGATTGAACTGAGGTAATCGAGTTGCCTTGGAGGAATTTAAGTTTTCTATACATCCATTTTGCCAAGTTGTGGGTTGGGCTGCCTTTATAGGCAAAGATTGGCCGAAGTGAGACATTCGTTTTGCGGATTTTTGGTAGTCCATAAAATCGCGCCAGAGCTGTATCCGTTACTTTCATTTGGCGCCACTCATTCATAGTGATCACATTCTTGCGCCTGTATTCTCTGAGAAGTTAAGCCAATCGGTTGGATAAAGCTTTGGCTTGCGAATTGGGTGTTGGTTGGTAAAATGCTCTGTCGTCAAGAAGAGTCTTAACTTTGTCGTTATAATCTTGTCGGTTCATCACGAGAGTCGACCGTCCCTTATCAGCAGGTAAGATGATAATACTATCATCTTTCTTCAGTTCTATCAAGGCTTTTGACTCACTTTGCGAGATGTAGCTGGCTGGTTTATGAGCCATAAGCAAGAAGATCACACGTTTTCGTATTGAATGTTTAGTGTCGTCAGTTGCTTCCGTGCTCACCAACATCGCTTCCACTGTAGCAATGAAGTCAATTGGGTCGGCATCTGCAGTATTAAAACAGGCGTCGTGCTGTAGCACGTGTAATTGTTGCTCTGTTAATTGTTTCGACGAAAAATTTTAGATTAAGTCAGAATTCGTAGTGTCTGCAGGTTTCAATTTATTCAGCTTTCTCTCCAAAATCTCCCTTTTCTTGGCCTGCCGGTTTGGTGATAAAACTGAGATCGTTTTTTCCAAGATTATCGGCAATAAAATCTCCGAAGATCTGGAAACACGCTCTTTTATTCTCCTCAATCTTGGCCTTGTACTTTCTTATGCGTCGGTGGCAGTCATCAATGAGGACTCTCACCATCTGTTTGATGAACCTTTTGGCAACATCTCGCCCCATAGCCATATTCACTGGTGCCTTATATATGAGGCATCGTGGCGTCAGATCCTGTTGAAGACACTTGTGAAGAAAACGTAGCTGTTCATAGGCTGCTGCTTCTTGTGTGGATAATAGCTCCCAGCTGCGAGCTATGCGAATCGCCTTGCGCCCAAATTGTTCACGAATGCGAGAGAATACTCGTATTCCAGGAATTTCTATTGGTGAAGGAGACATATGGTCAAACACTGGAGCAAAATGTATTTTTTCCTGAGCTTTCGAGCTCTTAAAAGAGCCCATCGTCAGAGGTGGAGAAACAGCAACAAATGTGGAAGCTACTTGGGGCGTGTGTACAATAACTCAAATTTTGAACGTGCAGAAAATCAATAATTGCGTGTGCTGCCGACTTGCCAATGAGGGCTGTGCTAGTCAGTGCCAGTAGGCAAGATCGACAAGTTGTGTGGAAATATTTACAGAAATAGTATCGTCAAAAAAACAAGTAATAGTGATGGTGGGAGGGAGGGAGGGAGGAGCAATAAAAAAATAAAAGGAGAAGGGAAGGACGATGAGCAGCGAGGGATTATGTAGGCTTGGGCGGCAAAGGCGACGAACACAACACAAATCCTAAGTTTTTGCAGTAACAATTCAGTTGCTCAAAAACGGAGCTGTGTAAAAACACGCTTCAAACGAATCCAGACCCACTGCAGTAAACCAGAGGAAAAGGCACGTGAGGCCCGATATCTCCGTGACCAGTTCATGCGGAACGGTTATCCAAAAGCATTTATAAACCGATGCCTACGCGTTCGGCCCCGGGGGACCCAAACAAAAAAACCACCGAATATATGGCGTGCCCTGCCATACATAAAAGACGTCTCAGAAGCGACTGAGCGCATCGCTGCTGGACTAGGTGTTGGAATTGCACACAGACCCAAAACTACAATGCGCAGTAGAGTGATGAAAATAAAAGACCGGCTTACGCAGAATGAACAATCTGGTGTAGTATATCGCATCTCATGCCTAAACTGTCCCTGTAACTATACATGTCAAACGGAACGCAGGCTCGGATCGCGTAAACGAGAGCACAAGCCGTAATCAATTGGCCCAAAATCCTCCATAATCATCCCACTTTCGATGCTGACGTGGCCATTCGGCGCCCAAGCTTACATAATCCCTCGCTTATCATCCTCCTTCCCTTCTCCTTTGACTTTTTAATTGCTCATTCCTCCCACCATAACTATTACTTGTTTTGTTGACGATTCTATTTCTATAAATATTTCCACACAACTTGTCGATCTTTCCTACTGGCACTGGCTAGCACAGCCCTCAGTGGCAAGTCGGCAGCACACACAATTATTGATTTTCTGCACGTTCAAAATTTTAGTTATTGTACACACGCCCCAAGAAGCTTCCACATTTGTTGCTGTTTCTCCACCTCTGAAGACGGGCTCTTGTAAGAGCTCGAAAGGTCAGGAACTAATAAATTTCTTCCAGTGTTCGACCATATGTCTCCTTTTCCGATAAAAATTGCTAGAATATGAGTATTCTCTCGCATTCGTGAATTCGCTACCATATTTTTCACCTTCTTTCTTCGCACATTATGTTTCGCTTCCATTTTATTTCCAGTCTGCCTTTGTTGATATGCAGATTAGATATCTTTACTCATGAAAGTTATGCCGAATATGTTTTTGAATAGCCAATATGAACCAAGATAGGGTTTTTATATTGATGCTCATGCAGAATTTTAAATGCATGTTGTATTCATGTCAAGATGCAGGCTTTTTAACGATTTTCTATTGAGCCACCGGTTAAAAGGCCATTCATTTAGATGGCAACTTATTTGGTGTGTATTTAAACCCGTGACTGCGAAAGCCTCATGAATTAAAATACTGCGAAAGATGCCTTGCCTTTGCACGCCACTCCAAACTGCGTCTATGAATTTACATGCACTTGCGGATGCAAGTACATCGGGCGAACGCAAAGGCAATGCGCGGCCAGGGCAGCTGAACACTTACCCTCTTGGCTTTTTAAACAGGAAAACAAAGTTCCTCGGTCCTCTATTACAAAACATCTATTGGACAGTGGTCACTCTGTCGATCCGAAAAAAATCTTTCCGAGTTCTTGTTCAAGCACGAACAAACCGGACATTACGCTACATGGAAGCAGCCTACATACGGCGGGAGAAACCCAACCTATGTAAGCAATTAGAACATGTGGCTGCCTTGGGGTCCATAGGCCTACATTTAGTCACCTTTTGTTTGTTTTTGTGTTGTTTTCTCCCCCTAAATTTCCGCCCCTCCCCAGTTACGTTGACAATATGAATGTTCGCTTACGCGTAAATTTGACCTTGCTTTTATCGATTTTGTTGATCTTCAAATTCTGCTGTAACCCACTTTATATTCATTCATGTAAACACGGGCCGCAGCTGACGGGCCATCACGAAATTTATTTGATTGAATAAATTCTGCCATATTTGCTTGCTTCAAATTTCTTCCTGGGAAAAGATGTTTCACATTTCTCAAAAGGCACCTTCCCCGGATACAATAAAGTCTCTGGCTAGGCTTTTACAATTAAGATGTAGCATAACAAAGGATAATACACACATTGAATTTCTGCGAAATTGCAAAATCAGCAAGGAGTATCCTGTACAATTCTATAAGATCCTTCGTCGTGGAAATCTACGCCCAACGATTACCAATCTGGATCGTCTCACGGAATCTAGAATTGAGGACTTAATATTGGCTATCTGCACCACCAAAAATCACCTTGATCAGAAAAAACATGTTCTACAAAACATCAGCTCCTACTGTTGGCTATTGTTTATGAAACATGCATTCAGCATACAGATTAAGATAAGCGAATCATACCGCAATAAATACCGGAAGTCTTTATGCAAGAAGTCCACTGACGACTACTTTCCACTGGACGCAAAGGAAATGAATCTAAATTTAGCAGATCTAAAACTAACGAAGCTACAATCACAGGCTTTATCACTGGGATCAGACGTTTGTGTTCCAAACAGAAGAATAAACCCAGTTGAAATTGAGGCATAATTTAAAGACTTAAACTCTCAGTTAGCAGACCTAATACCTAGGTCAACTGACGATGTGGAGTGGCTTAAAGCAAAATTTGTGGACATTGCTCACCAATATCGCAATGCTCTTGTAACAAAAACAACTCCTCTGACAAAAAAACACATGGCTGCCTTCACCACTTTGAAACACCTGGAGGAAATAATAATTTATAAACCAGACAAAGGCCATGGAGTTGTCATTCTCAACTGGAAGGATTATGTAAGAAAAATGGAAGCTATTTTGGGTGACCAGAGCAAATTTCATCTTGAGGTGTCAGGCAAAGATCAAACCAAAGCAATAGAAGATTAAGTATGGAAAGCTATTAAAAGTTGCGGAACAAAAACCTGATTGATACTGCAACTGCACTATCTTTAAAGCCTAAAGGAACACACATCCCCAGACGATATGGTCTGCACAAAACACATAAGAAGGACATACCTTTGCGGCCAATTTTGTCTATGGTTAACTCTCCTCAACACAAGCTAGCACAATGGCTCTCAAAGGAATTAAAGCCGATTAGGAGCCGGTTCCCCACTAACGTGACAAAATATGTCTTTCAATTTGTTGAAGATATTAAGTTCCAAAATATTGCAAACAAATTTATTATTTCTTTAAACGTTGAATCCTTATTTACAAACGTACAATTGGACGAAACAATCGACTTTATATGTACTCATGCATCCTATACTCGTCTACCACCTGATATACTAAGGAAATTGCTTACACTATGTACGAAAAAGGTGCAACTCCTCTTCAACGGGCATCGGTATAGACAAATTGATGGAGTCGCAATGGGAAGTCCACTTGGACCAACTTTTGCTGACATATTCATGGGTCATTTAGAAGAAAACGTGTCATCACAACTCAACAAGACAACTTTAAACAGACGTTACGTCGATGATATCTTCACTATAGTTGAAACCAAACAAGATGCTGAAAACCTTCTTCGATTCATGAATAAATTGCATCCAAAAATAAAGTTCACGATGGAAATGGAGCAAAACAACAAGTTGCCTTTTCTTGACGTCCTCTTGTTTAGAGAGGCTGATGGTTCAATAAGGCGAAGTGTTTATCACAAGGCTACCTGGAAGGGCCAGTACCTACACTTTACTAGTTTTGTGCCAATCCAGTGGAAACGAAACTTGGTACTTACTCTCTTCCAGCGAGCTGAGAAAATTTGCAGCAATGAAACATTACCAACAGAAATTTCCAGCATCAAAGACGGCATACTTAAACGTGGATATCCTTCACGTTTCATTCAGAAATACAGTAAACCTTTACGGCTGACAATTCCGGAACAGTTTGTTCCAAAAAGCCCGTTTTTGTATATCTACCCTTCAAAGGTGACAATGTATCAAATACAATCAAACGACGTTTGCGATGCACCATAGAGAGAACGTACAATGCAGCTTCATTGGTGTTCCTCAGCCCTATTAAAGGCCTTCCCGTTAACGGGACAAAATATGCCTTGCCTTTGCACGCCACTCCAAACTGCGTCTATGAATTTACATGCACTTGCGGATGCAAGTACATCGGGCGAACGCAAAGGCAATTGGCGGCCAGGGCAGCTGAACACTTACCCTCTTGGCTTTTTAAACAGGAAAACAAAGTACCTCGGTCCTCTATTACAAAACATCTATTGGACAGTGGTCACTCTGTCGATCCGAAAAAAATCTTTCCGAGTTCTTGTTCCAGCACGAACAAACCGGACATTTCGCTACATGGAAGCAGCCTACATACGGCGGGAGAAACCCGACCTATGTAAGCAATTAGAACATGTGGCTAACCTACAGCTGCCTTGGGGTCCATAGGCCTACATTTAGTCACCTTTTGTTTGTTTTTGTGTTGTTTTCTCCCCCTAAATTTCCGCCCCTCCCGAGTTACGTTGACAATATGAATGTTCGCTTCCGCGTAAATTTGACCTTGCTTTTATCGATTTTGTTGATCTTCAAATTCTGCTGTAACCCACTTGTTATTCATTCATGCAAACACGGGCCGCAGCTGACGGGCCATCACGAAATTTATTTGATTGAATAAATTCTGCCATATTTGCTTGCTTCAAATAATCATTTTGTTAACAGTAATGGTAATCTGTTCCGGAACGTTAACAAAAAAACAGAAGTAGGACGTAGAGGCGCGTTTATGGATAACGGATACTTAAAATTACGGTGCAGAAAGTCTCGTGTTTCCTTCAGCTGGTGGACTTTTGCGATTGAAATGCTAATTGTTTTTGCTCTATATGACTAAGATTTTTTTCCTTCTATACTTCTCTGTTTTTATGAACCATGAGAATGAGGTCATCTGTACAGTATACTACCAGCTTTGTCAATGAACTTACATTGAAATTGTGTTATCAATTAATTTGCTCACCCGCCTTATATTCCCCTAGCTTCTGGTTGTGTTCTTACTCATTTAGTTTGGTTTAATTTATTTGTCTGTTTTATTTTAAATGCCGCCAACTTTACTTCAATAACTTCGCCTGAAAGTGTTTTCACATACGCATGCGGACCGGTCTCCAAAACAATCAAAACCATCCTATTTTACAAAGCTCAAAGAGAAATAGTGTTCGAATTAACCATTTTTGACACTATCTAAATTCCACTGGAATGCCATTGTCTGGAATTAGACCAGATATAATATTCTGTTGTGCCTCATTACTATTCAAAGTACTTAGATGTTAATTGGTGCACCATGTCAGTTCCAGATGCATTTAATTCACCAGCATCCCGGGTGTGCTGTCTACGCATGATGCAAATAGTAAAGGCCTGCAGTGACAGAAATCGTCTTCACAAAGTAGGACCTTGCTAACCAAAGAGTTGACACCAATGGACACACGGTCCTGGCAGATCCGCTTATTTTATAAACCAAAGGCTATAGTCGTAGAGTGGTGTACACTCCCCTGATCTGGGTGAGTCCAATGATCTTAAAAGACAGGGTCCACTCTGTTTACATGAGTATTTGTAGGCAGGCGACAGTGCAATTTGTTCTCATTAGCCATTATAATGAGCGAACCTACATAAAGTGTTTTTCGCTCATTACTTGTAGGTGAAAACCACCAAGATGTTCGCACTCACAATTTTTTGCTTATGGACATTTTGGTGTAAGGCAAGGCCTATGGGGCATTTTTACAACTGCAGTGATCAATGGCATTTCATCAATGTTAAAGCACAATTCTCAATTTTTATTAAATCAGGTTGAAAAGAAGCTTGGTTAAATTAAACATTTGTCCTTCTTTCCCGGTAAGACAATGAAAGCAACGCAAATTGCTTTGGCTAAAGGCCCGAGCGAAGATAACAACGTAATTGAAGGTGATAAGGGCACTGAGTGGTGACATTAATGGTAGAATGCAAGCAGATGCCGGCAGTAATAACAAAATAACGGACGAGCAGAATGCGCAAGAAAACAAGGGTTCAAATAATGATACAATGCCACCACGTCCCGGTGGCAACGGCAATCACAACGACAACCACACTGGGCAGTGGAGTTGTGGTTCCACCAGTAGTTAAACACTACCGCGTCTCCGCAGCTACGGTAACGACCCACACAACCAACGATTGGATGGTCCACCAATGACACAACGCAAGTACATTTCCGAAGGCAGCATCAACAATATCAACGAAAATGGGCAGGGAAGTGGCAACACAACTGATGAAAAACGCCACCACGTCCTGGTGGCAGCGGCAACCAAAACGACAATCAAGATGGGCAGAAAAGTAGCGGTTCAACCAATAATTCAATGCCAGCAGGTTCCGGTGACAATGCCAATAACAACCCAGGTGGGCAAGGAATTGGCAGATCAACCAATGGTGAAACGCCATTGGTTGCTGACATCACTAGCAACAATGGCCGACACAACCAGGGCGAGATCAGAAGTGGCGGTTCCACCAATGGTATAATGCCAGCAAGTTCCGATGAAAATGGCAACGACAGCCAGGGTTAACGGTGAAAGGCAGCTCCACCAATGGTACAATCCCAGCAAGTTCCGATGAAAATGGCAACGACAGCTAGGGTGAACGGTGAAAGGCAGCTCCACCAATGGTACAACGACAACAGGTTCTGGTAACAATGGCAATGTCAATCTGGATGAGAGGAGAAGTGGTGGTTCAATTAATGATTGATAGCTGGCAGGACCTGCTGTCAACGGTACCAAATGGACAACTAAGGTGGTCAAGGTAGGTGTGGTTCAACCAATGGTACAAGGTCAATAGGTTCTCGTGACAATGCAAACAACAACTTATGTAGGCAACAAAGTAACGTTTCAGCCAAAGTGTAAAAGCCACCAATTCCCGCTGAGAATAGCACCGACACCGACAACCAAGGTGGGCAGGGAAATGGCAATTCAACCAAAAGTACAACGCAACCAGGTCCTGGTGACCAGGACCACAACAACCAATATGGGCAACAAAGTAAAGTTTCAACCAATTTTAAAACACCACCAGGTTCCGTTGACAATGGCAGTGACACCGACAGCCAAGGAGGGCGGGGAAATTGCGGTAAAACAAATGATAAAACGCCACCAGGGTCCGGTGACAATGCCAACGACAACCAAGGTGGTCAACGAAGTAGCGTTTCAACCAATGATAAAACGCCACCAAGTCCCGTTTATAATGGCAACGACACCGACAACCAAGGTGGGCAGGGAAAAGATTATTCAACTAATGGTACAACGCCACCTGATCCTGTTAAGAATGGCAATGACACCGACAACCAAGGTGGGCGCGGAAGTTGCAGTTCAACCAATGGCAAATGGCCACCAGATTCCGGTGACAATACCAATAACAAACCAATGTGGGCAGCGAACTTGAGTTTCAACCAATGTTAAAACGCCACCAGGTCCCATTTACAATTGTAACGACACCCAAAACGGAGGTAAGCAAGTTTGTGGTAATTCAGCCAATGGTACAATGCCACCTGTTCCAGTTAAGAATGGCAATGACACCGACAACCAATGTAGGCGGGGAAGTTGGGGTTCAACCAATGGTAAAACGCCACCAGATCCGGGGACAATGCAAACAGGAAACAAGGCGGGCGACGAAATAGCGTTACAAGCGATGCTTAAACACCACCAGGTCCCGTTTAGAATGGCAACGACACTGACAACCAATGTGGGCGGGGAATTGGCAATTCAGCTAATGGCAAAACGCCACCAGGTTCTGGTGACAATGCCAACAAGAAGCCAATGTGGGCAACGAAGTTGATTTTCAACCAATGTTAAAACGCCACCAGGTCCCGTTTAGAATGGAAACCACAACGACAACATAGGTGGGCAAGGTAATGGTAATTCAGCCAATGGAACATCGCCACCAGTTCCCGTTAAACATGACAACGACACCGACAATCAATGTGGGCGGAGAACTTGCGGTTCAACCATTGGTAAAATGCCAACAATTCCCGGTGACAATGCCAACAGGAAACAATGCGGGCGACGAAATAGCGTTTCAACCAATGCTAAATCACCATTAGGTCTCGTTTAGAATGGCAACGACACCGACAACCAATGTGGCGGGGAAGTGGCAATTCAACCAATGGTAACACACCATCAGGTACCGGTGACAATGCCAACAACAACCAATGTGGGCGACGAATTTGCGCTAAAACCAATGTTAAAACGCCACTAGGTCCCGTTTAGAGTGGCAACGACACTGACAACCAAGGTGGGCGAGGAAGTTGTGGTTCAACCAATGGTAAAACGCCGCCATGTCCCGGTGAGAATGGCAACGAAACCGAAAACCAAGGTTGGCGGGGAAGGTTCGGCTCAACTAATGGCAGAATCGCAACCAGGTCCCGGTGGCAATGTCAACAGGACATAATTTATGTGATGAAGTAGCATTTCAACCAATCTTAAAACGCTACCAGGTATCATTAACAATGGCAAAGACACCGAAAACCAAGGTTTGCGGGAAATGTGTGGTTCAACCAATGGTTAAATGCCACCAGGTCCCGTTGACAATGCCAATGCGGTTCAAACAATGGCAAAACGCCGCCAGGGTCCGGTGACAATGCCAACAACAAACCAATGTGGGCAACGAATTTGGGTTTAAATAATGTTAAAACGCCACCAGGTCCCGTTTAGAGTGGCAACGACACTGACCACTAAGGTTGGCAGGGAAAAGGTTATTCAGAAGACGAAGATGCGATCACTGGAACAAGAGTTTTATTTGCCTGATGTTTCGGATTCCGTCGGGAATCCTTAGTCATAGGTAATAGTAAACAGGTCTGAGACATGCGCAGATAAGGGGTGATACATGCACAGATTGCACGGTATTTATAGTTCACAGCGGTCACCCGCGTGCGTACTATAATTGTCAGTTCTTGTAGTCACCGCTTGAGGTCTTAATTGTTGCGGTGGTTGCTCGTTAATTGCCACAGCGTTCTTGTCCGCGTCGGATGCTGGTTTGGTAATTGCGCGAAATTTATGCCCGCTGTCGTCGGAGTTGTTGTTGCACCCAGTCCTGCCCACACGACTGATTCTCTTGCTCAAGAAATGTCTCAGTACACCGTAGGGGAACGCCAAATTGTTGCGCTTGTTGATGGACTGGGAGCCTGAAGACTATGACTCGAGCAGCTCGCATCTCATGCGATTGTCCCCTTTTGCGAGGACTTCGGCCTCGGCAAACTTGAAAATATGGTCGGGTCCCGTTAAGTGAGCTGCAACCTGGGAGTTGGGAACTTTCTTCCTCACTGCCGCTGCATGCTCGGTCATTCGCGTCCGGAGTGATCTCCCAGTTTTTCCGACGTTGTTGCTTTGTCCACAACTCCACCAGATTCGGTAAACGACTCCAGCCGTTTCCTGCCGTGGCAGTGGGTCTTTCGGCCTCATGACCCGCCGCCTGATGTTTGCTTTCGGCCTGTGTGTAACTCCAACTCCAAGTGGGGTGAATAGAGGGCTGACTGCTTCCGATACATTCTTCACGTACGGATGAGCTCGCCAAAAGTTTGGGCCAGCTGGACTTGGCTTCTTCTCTCGTTTGTACATGCACTGGTTGACAAAATTGTGCTGGTAACCATTAGCTCTCAGTACCCGTCGAACATATTGCAATTCAGCAATGTTGTCTTCCGCTTCGCTGGAATGCGTCTCGACGCGCCGGAATAGCGCTCTTACGCAGCTGCGTTTGTGACCGATTGGGTAGTTGTTGTTGTAGTTCAGGTCTTGCATAGTGTTGGTTGCTTTCCTGAACACTTTAGTCTTCAGGCCACCATCGTCTTTGCGGCAAACGAGGACATCCAGGAAGGCCAGTTGGTTGTTTTCTTCTTCCTTCATCGTTAATTGAATGTCCGGGAAGACGGCGTTTAGACGTTCCTTGAATGTTAGCACTGGATCCAGCCCAAATACGACGAAGGTGTTGTCCACATACCGAGCCCAGAAATTCGGCCTGTGCTGTCGGAAAACCAGCGACTCCAGCCATTGCAGGTTCGCCTCTGCTTTGTGTCCGGAAATGGGCGAACCCATAGGCGTGCACTTCAACTGCTTGTAGATAGTTCCGTTAAAGGTAAAGTACGTCTTCAGGCAGAAATTTTAGGAGCTAAAGGATTTGAGCGTGCCCGAGGCGATTTTTTGTTTCGTCATTTTTCTCTCGTAGGAGTAGTTGGATAGTCTTGACGGCCAGGTTCTGTGGAATAGAAGTAAAATGGACGTGACATCAAAGGAAACCATGATATCATTTGGCTGGAGGCTTACCCCTTTAATTTTCTCCAATAATTGTGTTGACGACCTGACAGTTGTGTCGGAATCAGCGATCAATAATTTTAGCCGTCGGAGCAGCCACTTCGCCAGTCCATGGGTTGGAGTTCGTTTGAGAGATACGATTGGCCGGAGGGGTGCGTCCTCTTTGTGCACCTTGGGGACACCATAGAAGCGGGCCAGGGCCGTTTCTTGCGCTCTCGCCATGCGTCGGTCGATTGGTGATATTGCACCTGAGTTCTTCATTGCCAACAGTGTTGTGTTGATTTCACGTGTCAGCGTTTTCATGGGGTTGGATTTGCATGGGACGTAGGACTGACGATCGTCCAACAAAGTTTGAGCTTTGTGAATGTAGTCTGTCCTGTCCAATACGACGGTTGACCGCCCCTTGTCCACCGGCACGATAACGAGGTCATTGTCGTCTCTGAGTTCTTTCAGTGCCTTACGTTCGACTATGGAGAGAACGTCACGTGGTCAATGTGCCATGACGAGGGATGACACCTGATGACGTATGAGGTTTTTCGTTGCGTCCTTTGCTCCTCTTCGACTCAGAATTGATTCTACAGCAGCAACCATGTTGGCAGGTCTGGCATCAACTGTGTTGAATGAGGCTCCATGCCTATACACCTGCATTTGTTCTTTTGTCAGTTTATTGGATAACAAGTTGTGCACCAGTTTGTCATCTTTGGATGAATTTGGTCGAGGTAGCTTGCGAAAATTAATTTAAAGTGCTGCCTCCCGCGTCGCTTTGTGGTCTCGTGCTCGTTTGGTCACCCTCTGCTGGTGCTGTTTGGTACCATTCTCGCCCATAAACTCAAAGCACTTCTCCCTCTCTGCTAATCCTCTGACAGTACTTGCGAAGCCTCGCGTGACAGTCTTGAAGGATCACTCGGATCATATATCTGACGTGTTTAAATTCTTTGCATCTCGCCAACTCTGTATTAACCGGAGGTCTGCATGAAACACACTTCGGTAGCACATTATTGTCGAGACACCTGTGCAAGAATCGGATCTGCGCATAAGTAGACGACTCTCGAAGAGCAAATGTTTCCCACCGTTGAGCCGATCGGAGCGCATCGCGCCCAAATAGATTGCCAATAGTAGCGAATATTCGAGTCCCAGGAAGCAGTTCAGAAGACGAAGATGAGATCACTGGAACAAGAGTTTTATTTGCCTGATGTTTCGGATTCCGTCGGGAATCCTTAGTCATAGGTAATAGCAAACAGGTCCGAGACATGCGCAGATAAGTGGTGATACATGCACACATTGCACGGTATTTATAGTTCACAGCGGTCACCCGCGTGCGTACTATAATTGTCAGTTCTTGTAGTCACCGCTTGAGGTCTTAAATTGTGCGGTGATTGCTCATTAATTGCCACAGCGTTCTTGTCCGCGTCGGATGCGGGTTTGGTAATTGCGCGAAATGTATGCCTGCTGTCGTCGGAGTTGTTGTTGCACCCAGTCCTGCCCACATGACTGATTCTCTTGCTCAGGAAATGTCTCAGTACACCGTAGGGGAACGCCAAATCGTTGCGCTTGTTGATGGACTGGGAGCCTGAAGACCATGACTCGAGCAGCTCGCGGCTCATGAGATTGTCCCCTTTTGCGAGGATTTCGGCCTCGGCAAACTTGAAAATATGGTCGGGTCCCGTTGACTGAGCTGCAACCTGGGAGTTGGGAACTTTCTTCCTCACTACCGCTGCATGCTCAGCCATTCGCGTCCGGAGTGATCTTCCGTTAAGAATGGCAACGACACTGACAACCAAGTTTGGGGGGGAATTTTCGGTTCAACCAATGGCAAAGCGCCGCCAGTTTCCTGTGACTATGCCAACAGCAACGAATTTGAGCGACGAAGTAGCGTTTCGGCCAATGTTAAAACACCACCAGGTCCCGTTTCGAATGGCAACGACACCGACAACCAAGGCGGGCAGGGAAGTGGCAATATAACTAATTGTAAAACGCCGTTAGGATCCGGTGAGAATGGTAACGAAACCGAAAACCACGGTTTGCGGGAAATTTGTGGTTTAATTAATGGTTAAACGCCACCAGGTCCCGGTGACAATGCCAACAGCAACCAATGTGGGCAATGAAGTAGCGTTTCAACTTTTGCTAAAACGCCAATAGTTCCCCTTTAGAATGGCAACGAAACCGACAACCATGTTGGGCAGGCAAGTGGTAATTCAAGCAATGGTAAACCACCACCAGGTCCCAGTGAGTGTGGCAACGACACTGATATCCGAGGATTGCAGGAAAGTGACGGTTTAACCAATGGCAGAATCGCCACCCTGTCCACGTGATAATGCCAACAACAACCAATGTGGTGAACGAACTGGCGGTTCAGACAATCGTAAAACGCCACTAGCTTCAGGTGACAATGCCAACGACAACCAAAGTGGGCAAGGAAGTGGCGTTTCAGCCAGTGGTAAAATGCCAGTAGGTGCTGGTGACAATGAAAACAACAACCAAGGTGACCAAGGAAGTGGCGGCGCCATCAATGGTACGACATCAGCAGGTCCCGGTGGGCTTGGCACCATAACCGACAACTAATGTGTATAAAGAAATGGCCCGTCCGCCAATGGCACCTCACCAGCAGATTCCGACGTTAGCGTGACAATGGCAGCCACAACCAAGGTGGACAAGAAAGTGGTGTTTCAATCAATGGTAAAACGCCACCAGGTTCGGGAGACAATTGGAACGACACCGACAACAAAGGTTGGCAGGACCGTAGTGGCTACAACAATGGCAAAATCCCAGCAAGTTTCAGTGGCTATAAAAATGACATGGACAAAGAGGCAGGGTGAGGAATTGCGGCTCCACAAAGGATACGACTCCTGCATGTGCTGGCGACAATGGCAATCAGTATACGCAAAAGCTCGATGCGGACAGAGAGAAAGAAAATTACCATAATTTTGCTTATAATCATGATGATAATGGTTACCACTTCTAGGTTGGGGTGTAGCCGATAATGTGGCTGATAGGCTAGAAATATATATTCCAGTCACTTCTGTTATTGTCAAGGAGAGTGTGGAATGTTTCGGGTGACGTATTGGTAAACGACACTGCCATCTAGCGTAGTTCTTGGGTTCTGTGTTGAACGGCATTTTATTCTCGGTTGGATGACCGATTAAAAGAGCAAATACATGCATATGTCAGTATCGTTCAACACATTTGTATCAAATGGCTGAAACCCTTAAAACCTCCACTGATCAGGTACAGGAATGCAGATGATTAGATATGGTGCAAACATAGTTACGGGTCGCTTTTTATGCAGATATGCATTACAATATTTGGAAAAAATGAATTGGTAAATATGTGAGGCCTTTGTAAACTATAAGGATAAATCACTTCTGCACTGCTACTTGAAAACTTTCATATGAGGACATTTTCATGTAAAGAATAGCTCTACTGAAATAAAGAGAGTAAAAATATGGTAGCCATAACATGAACTTGTTACGTAGTGTTTGGCTTTTAAGAGGTGATAGAGGACTGTCCTCTCCATTTGTTCCTGTTGTTAAAAAAGGAGAATGTGAAATCCGTCTAGAAAGCTTGCTTGAGTGTCGATTTTTCGGGTCAAGTTTAAGTCATCATTCGGTGCGGAGTAACGTCATGTTGCATGCTTTCTAAGAAGACCGGAGGTAAACCGCTGGCGTGCGGGGTCCGCGCTTTTGAGGTAAAAGTGCACTTCCGCTTCTTCTTGAGATTCTATTACCCACATTGCTTTCAATTATTAAAAAGTCAGAATTTTGGGAAAACAGGTATAGTTCATGTTTCGCTCACCGAAATACATTTGTTGGTTTGCAGACGTTTTGACAGCTGGGCCGGCTGTACTCTGTCGAAGCGTATTCAGACTTTATCGATAAGCAATTTCAAAGTTGCGGCTGTACGTGTTTTACTTGGGCTGATCGATTTTCCTCCACTAGCTTTTTGGTTTTCCGTGTGGATTTACGCAGAACTTGATGGCAGTTGATGTTCTATTTCGTCCTCACGGCAGAGTATGATGGTAATCATGTTCCCGCTTTTGGTGGTTTCGTCTGCAAATCCTTACTTTGGTTTGACCGTGTCCTGTATTTTACTTATGTGACGACGTAGGTCTTTATAGGCTGTTGGCAGGTTCAGATGCCTGTTGCCAGAGTTGGCGTCAGTGTTTGCGCTTTTGAGGCTCCTCGGCTTACTATGGCCGCTCCTTGAATATCAAAGTTTTGGCCAGTTTTTCCGCTATGTGTTGCAAGCTGCGAGTTCGGGTCAACTTTTCCGGCCACCGCTTTGTGCTCATGTAGGCGAGCCAGCAAATTGCTTTTGCTTATTTAACGTAATTGCAGTCTCCATCATAGCAGTGCATTTGTTACGTTTCCGCATGGGACAGTCTGTCTTTAGATTGCATAAATAGGTTGCGTTATGTCGCTTGAGGTCGATGGACTATGTCTACTCCAGCGGACTTTAAGAGCCGGCAGTCAGCTTCAGATGCTCCTTTTTATGAAGAGACGCCCTCCGGACTGTATGTTTCTGTTTCGCTGTCTTTTCATTAAGCGCTTGCTTCGGTTTATAAAATAATGTGGGTGTACATTAGCCCGCAATAGCTTACGTTAGTATCGTTGTTTCAAACTCTTGCCAGCTTCTGTGCTGCAGTGTTTCAATTCTTTGAAAAAGTGTACGCATGCAGCTTATTTATGAGGCAGAGGATGATAACCGTTGAAGTGGACTATTTGATTCTTGCTGGTGGTTTTCTTGAAATATGTGTTTTTTGCATTTATTTCAGTGGACTAACAGCGCACGAGGACATCCAGGAAGAGAATTTGGTAATTTCTTTCCGCTTCCAGCGTGAAATTGATATCTAAGCCAACCGAGTTTAATCAATTTTGATCTATGCAGGCCTGATAGGGTGGACACCATGTGGATGCCTTTAATGTATTCAATCATTGGCCCTTCAAACATGATGTTGATTTAAATGCAATACCGTAGAATGTCGAGCAAATAAGTAGACTTCAGGGGCTTGTCCTTTCGTCATAGTTTTCCCTTGGATGTTCCCTCACAACATTGATTGCCAGAAGCTGTGGGATAGAGGTTAAGAGTAATAAAACATAAAAGGATACCATGGATTTGGCTGGCTATAAATGCAATTGTTTAATTTGTTTACTGTACTGCTTGGCAGAAGCTGTGGTGGTCGTCGAGGCTACTACCATGGACATGAAATGAGCAAACAACGTTTTGGGGGACGATTGGCAATAACTCCGTGGTGAATCGTCTGCTGTGTTGAAATTTGCTCCATGTTCTAGAACCGCAAGTTGTTTTATGGTGAGGGATTTGGAGAAACTGTTATGTGCGAGCTCTTTCGAAAATTTGTTTGTGTTTTGTTGTTTCAGTTTTGTTCTGTTAATCTAATAATTTATTGTCCTTTTTGATACAAACCTTTCGTGCCGGCGGGCAGGTCATTTCTCTAATATCCCTTGAATATTCACATGCAATCGTTAAGAAGTTGGATTTGCATTGGGTATATTCTACGTATTAGCGTTGCGGTCTTTGGTGGCAATCTTGAATTTGCACCGAAGTCATACGTCTGCTACGTAGTGCCAAAGGCTCTCTTGCCAAAGTAGATTTTACGGGTGGTTCATAGGTAGACATGTCCGAGACAAGTTTTGGAAGGCGTTTAATCTTAAGGCAATTATTCCTACAGTAAAATACATATCTGATGAAATGGGAAGAGCAAATGTCAGTGTTACTTAAACCTGATTTTAAGTTGCTTATTTTGTTCATTGAGTTGAATTGGGTTGCAACACTCTGTTTAGTAGCAAAGAGTTCTGCTTAGTTTATTGGGGTCAAGACGGGGCCAAGTGGGTCTAAATCACACGTTTGCCTATACCCAAGGAATTTTCTACGCTAATCAGAGCCCCGGAAAACACTCCCTGTTGTTAAGTGTTATACTATAAGTGAACATTAAAAAGCGGAAACTTCTTAATTAAATATGTTAAGAGAACTTACACTTTTGTTTTGCATGAACGAAAATGATGTTAGTGCAACTATGAGATAAATAACTATTTTAGGAAAAAAGGAGCAACGAAAGTGTAGAAAATTCCATTTTGTAAATCTGCCAAGTAATTTGCCATCAAATGGGGCAGTTAATTTATAAGGCTGTTATTCGCTATATTCCACCTTAATGTATATTTTTTATGTGAAGGGTTACATACGAGCAATGACCTTGAGGACCCTATTTGTACTAAGTAATCATATCGATCGCACAGTCAATATGCATTTGAAGACAGTTAACATTATACATATTTGAGTTAGTTATCGCGGGACATTATCAAACAATTTTCTCAAAATTTTCAATGGCATTATTGCCATTCGTCTCTGCCTTTGTTATTGTAGAACTGAGCCTAGAAGTAAGCAAATACTTTGAAAACAGTGCTGGTCAGGTCAGGTCAGGTTTTATTGAGGGAAATATAGGTAAATACCTTTGAACTCCCTATTGGTACAGTTTTTTCAATGTATTTGATTTGTAGAACATTTCAGATCAGTGGCGTTGCCAAAAATTTGAGGGCCGACAGTGAAAAAACTCCTTAGGCATTGTTCAGAAGTCTAGGGGTTTGAATGCCATTTGAGAGATTTAAGGAGAAAAACTGTCGCCTGGGGGAGGAGGGGGGGGGTGCAGAGTATATTCGAAGCGGATGGCCTGTGCTAAGAGTGTTTGAAGCATGTCAGGGAGAGTCCATCGCGGTTTTCGCCATAATGCCAAGGGTCCCACGAAGAGAAGGTTGCGGTGGTCACGCGAAACTCATCGAGTGTTGCTGATGCGCCCATCGTGCACCCTTGTTGGTTTAACGAGTCTGCCTGCTAATTGACAGAAGAAATATAATCGGTAGTTTTCTAAACAAACATATTACTGAAAATTAGCGAGTAGTATGTTTTTTATAATGTGATTATTGCACAATTTGCATTCGGCAACTGGCAGTTTATTTTTGGGGGCTCAGTGGCTATTTGTTCTAACTAAATAGTGTCGTAAACATGCCTACAGATGCGTCTGACGTGTGCTCAGATGGCGACAAAACAATGTCCGCGGGCAGAGCATTCCAGGCCTGAATTGGGAAAAGTTTTACAAATCCGCGTAGCCTCGGATCACAACGTTTGGTGGACTCGAAGCTTGCAATCCTTGTTAGTTCTTAACTAACATATTACTGAAAATCAGTGAGTATACATATATACATATATATAATTTCATTCTTGCCATATGCAATTTTAGTGGGCATTTCGGGTATGAAAATCTAAATTTCGCTTGAATGCATCCACAGATAGGGACATAACAATTTCCTCGGGGAGTGCATTCCAAGCTTCAACTACCCTATTACCAAAGAAAAACTTGCGTGCGTCTAGTCTGGCCCCTGTTATGCATAGTTTGAAGAGATGCCCTCTTAAGTTGGTCGTTGTTGCTAACTCGAAGAAGTCACCAGGTAGAAGACAGCAGTCCTGCCCGCACATTATACGAAATGCTTGTATCAGATCACCACGTAGCTGTCTGTAACTTAACGGAAATAGATGGTTTAAATGCGAAATTTAGCTTTTCTCCTTCAGTTTTATGCAAATAAAAAAAACTTGCCAAATTTTCCCATTCTGATCTTGACTTAATGTTCAAAATAAAATAAAGTACCCAGATAAGCGTAAGGTGCATACGAAAGAATGTTGAAAAGCTCGTTATTAACGTAATTGCGTTAAACATATATCTTTTTTAAAGGTTTAATAATCACTTCAAATATAATCATTATTTATGATCAATCGACAGAAGCCACTGAAACTTTCAACGTCTTAATTAGAAGTTCAAGGATAACCTGAACCCCTTCAAAATTAAAATTCCAAAATAATTCCAGAAGAATGTTGCGAAAGGAAATTAATCTAAGCGTAGAAGAAAATGGTACGTGTACAGTTGCACCTGACAATTCCATTTCAATTTATTAGTCAGTTAGCAGCATGTCGGCATGTGAGCTTACGAAATATATTATTCCCGTGGTCTCAAAATGGGCCACATTAAGCGAAAATGCGATTGCTTTCAACCAACTTTACTCAAGCCATACATCAACGAAAAAAATAAGTAGAATTCAGCAAAAGATTTTTGAATACATGATGAAAATTTGCGCTGTTGGGTAACAGCCCAACATTACATTGCTCGTAGTATGGAAGCAACTTTATCAGAAAATGTTGCAACCGGATTTTTTTTCCAAACTTACTTTAATTTAACGGCTTTGTTTACTCGGTGGTTTTGCATAAACAGGCTTCATGTGCATATAAAACTAAGGTTTTCCTAGTTCGCCCAATTTTCACTTTTTTAGAATTCTCCGTTTTTCTAAAATGTTAGTCTTTGTATAAAATTGTAAATTCCTTTTGAAATCGCAATGTGCCCCATTTTGAAGATGGATCATTACTTTATAACTGTAAGACGTTAGCGCCGCAGCTTGGGCTGCGTTTGAGTAACAAGGCGTTACTTCTAAAAATCCTTGCATTTCATAAGTAAGTCAACATACTGTTCTTATTTTGTTTCTCAACTTAAGCGAGTAGCTTAAGTTTCAAACGAACCGGCAACTACTCACCTTTTTGCCTGCAAATGTATGATTTTCGTATATTTCAAATTCTTTCTTTGTATTTACACATTTTCTAGCCATTTTGTTACCAATTTGGAGCTCAAATACCTTTCCCTTTTTTTCTCAATAACTCTGATAGTGATAGTATATATTAAATGGTAATTATGTTATGGCAGACCCTTTGGGGACATATTTACTCTAATATGTTTTGGTTTATTTATAACTGATAACGTGGGCTCAGTAAAATTTTGTTAGGCTGTCACAATACAGTTCTTACGATGGCAGAAGCCCCATACGATTATGACAGTCAGTGAAATAAACAGGCCAGTGGGGTCATGCCCACCTGCAAGCCACCCCGTCGTTCATCGAGCAAACGAGACAACCTCACACTCAGCGTAGGCAGTAGCCGATGTGGAGAAGGTTCCAGAATGCACAAGCGCACATTATATGCCACAAATGTTCGAGAAATTTCTAAATATGGTTGAGTGGACAACCTAAAAAAAACCACAAAGTTCAATTTTTTTATTTTGTGTTAAATAAAACCGTTACAAATCAGAACTGATCTCGGCCTTCTTGTGCCTCTTACTTAGAGTAGAAGTAAAGGCTATAACCAAACTTGCTCGAGATGCTGAAAGGTAGATTTCAAAGCGTAACTGCTAACACGGCCACTGCCAAAATAGCCGGTTTTACTTTTGTAAAACACCAGAAAACGAGCACTTGCCATAAACTCCTGGACGAACATACACTGCCACGAATTTTGACGAGTGCAGATGTTGTTCTATTGCCGTCCGAGAAGCGCCCGATGTATTTAAAAAAACGCCTTAGAAAGCGGGTTTTGTTTAATCTTGTCACTCGACGTTAATAGCACTTTTACTCCGTAGGCGCAACAGTGAGAACTCACCTAGTTAACAGTCCTACTTATGACAGCGTACTTTGCAGGTAATACGAAATGCATCTTGAGACGCAATGGCCACACTCAAACCTCGGAGTCAAGCGCCTGTCTTGTACAGAGCAACTGAGATAGTAAATTCGATAGATGAAAGGTAAATTGAGGTTAATTTAGACACCTCTTGTAAATAAACTCTTAATAATTAGTTCGCTGAGCAAAGAAAAGTCAGTTGGAGGGCAGAGTCGTAAAAAAAGTTTATTCTGTATAGAGGAAAATGAAAAATGGAGTAGGAGGAATTTGTCTATCGAAGGATAGCAGTGCCGCTGAAAAGGCATTAGGTCTGAAGTTTCAGAGTGAAAGCAGACATTGCAGTCAGTTTTTATCACTGGGTCGACCTTAAAAGCCAATGACCAGACGCTTTGATGCCAGCCGACTATTGTGGATACCTGCGGTGTCCACAGTTGTCGAAGATGTAGATCAAGGTTTGCAATCGCGAGACAACATGTCGTGCGTGACGCGGAGGAAGTAAAACTTTGCTGTCCGCTACGTCGCCCGATATGCGGGGCTGCTTGTTATTGTCTAGTGCATTTTTGAAACTACTTTTAACATAGGTCTGGGGTAATTATTACATTTCAGCCAGCACCCAAACCCTCAATCTTCTCGTTCGCATCAG
>JAYGXS010000009.1:6006331-6026823 GCA_036362985.1 Ligula intestinalis
GAAACTACAGTTAAACCTGCATTCCCTGAGTACCTCCCTTCCCCACCCCCCTATCGGAAACCTAACACCTTCATCACCCGGAACCCATCATGCAGGTTCCGTGAGAACTAAGAAATGGGTAAACAAGCTGCCCCAACCAGCTAAATGCTATACAAAACTGATGGCTGCATTCCACATGTCAGTGCATCGGCCTGAAAACGAATGACCATAAACATCTGCAGGGTTGCCAACACGTTTTTTTTCACTCGTACCGTGTTCACAGAACTGCAATTTGCATTACTTGGCACGAAATCATGAACTCGAGTTATACTGCATGTTTACCCCATCCAGCCAAAAACTCGGTGAAATGCCCTCGTCCGCGAATCGACCACGTGCAGAGAATGTAACAGCTGGATGTGAAATAATCATACAGTTTGCTTTGCCACGTTGTAACGCGTTGAAAATGCTGGCCTACCGCATCCCCGCAGCATTTTACGCAGTTGCAGAATATATTTACTTGCTAACGTTTGGACACATAAGGAGTGGCAGCCAATCACATGCGTTTTGGCCGATATGCCAAAACAGCCGATACATGACAGAGTAACTGGATGAAATTTGTATATTCGGCAGTCAATTTTAACTATTTGATAGTTGGACAATCGATTTTGACTAGGTTCATCATATGCTCAAGTTGTAGGTATGGTGACCTTATTCGGATAAAGTGAATGTAGAGTCGCACACGGTGACAAAAAAAAGTCGACATGATGGAGCGGGAATCAAGAGTAGGCCGGTTTCTCCAATGCAGGTTAGCATATCCGCTTAACGTAGTCTTAACTTATCAAAACCTTTTGTGCTGATGCTCTTGCTCTACCTATTCTCACTTACTCTGAGCAAGTGTCCAAAAAGACTCAATGAGGTCGACTTTTTTATTGCTACTCCTTTATGTTACTATATATACTACTGCTTACTCGCACTGTATAAGCGTGATAGCACTGCTGGTACTATAACTAACGCCAATAATCTGCTAGACTCACCTTCCCTTGATTTCATCTAGGAGTGGGGACCTGCATTTATGATCTTCTGTGTAAGGTAGATGTTTGAGACTCACAAAACATAAGAAGATGCTAACACAGACTCCTGTAAACCGAGGCTGTTACTGCTTCTGCTAGTTCTACTACTAATCAACGGTGTAGCTGAGTTTTAGTTGTATGGGCACTATTTCTGCCATTAGTATTTGTCAGCGTTACGCTAAGTAAAGTCAATGCGGGTGACCGTGTCTCCTCGATCTTATAAAGTAGTTTGAATCTGAGTTTAAAGTATTCCGAATAGTTATGTGTTTGATGCCTGGAAAACATTAGGGTTTTTCTTGTTTTAGACCCTCTCATATCCCTTCACAAAAAGCTGCGTCGCATCATATTAAGTTTGGACTATGATACACTTGTTAAAAGTTATAAGCCACTGGTACGAGTGATAATTCCAGCAGACATACTTACCAAGATCAGCGAAAAGTATATTCTAGTGATATAATCCTATAATTGTATGAGAAGCTGACATGCATCCTATTATTGCAGGAGATGAGAATAGAACCTTACCCACTTTCTGAATTTCATAAAGACGGATTTGTAAGACACATGGATGAGTTTTTAACTGCCAGTAGGCTTCTTAAATGATAGTTAAACAAAAAGGGTAGCCTGTGTCACAAATATATTTTTTACTATCGGATTACTCTTCGGTTTAACTACTTATAATGTATGATGCATGTGATGGACGAACGAACCTTCCCGGATGCCAATGGTTTATTGGATCGAGCCAAATAATAAGCGCTATACAATAGATTAACGTTATGCAAGATGTCAAAAAGACTGATCACGTTTACGTAGCAGTTGAGCTTTAAGGGGACTCAAAGGCTGGCGTAATGCGTATGTCGATCAGCTCAAGCGTGTATAAAAAAAGTTCCTGGTGGACATGCATAGTTATACAATAATAGTGCTGATAAATCATTTCTCAGGATGTAGATCAGAAGAAAGGCGGGCATTCATCGGGAGAGGTTTATTACAAGTCTGACGTTTCGGGTTGTGGTCTCGTCTACCCATCTTCAGAGAATGGATATTCTGGCTCAAAATCCTCGTCTTTTTGCCGTCCTCTCTTGCTTGTGCCCGTTCGACCAATGACGCTTGTGCCACTCTGTGTGTCTCTGGCCGCGTCTTCGGCCTCCCTGTCATTTGGCCTCCTGCCTGTCACCCTGTCGTCCTTTGTGACCCCATGAGTGGTGGTCGGGAAAAGCATGTCGGCCGCGGCAGCGGCGGCGGCTGATCGCGTGATAATGCATCTTGCACTGGTGTCGGCCCCCCGTGTGTTCATTCCGTCGCCTCCCATGGTGTCTTGAGTGGTTTCCGGTCTGCCCACGCCAGCCCTAGTGTTGGCTACCCGCGTGCTAATCTTAAGTGTGTCGGTGTTGGCCTCCTGAACGTTCGAACCACCGTCTCCCGTCACGCCAAGACTTGTTCCTGTCTCCCGCTGTTGGATGTTTCGTCCGTCCCCGGATAGGAAGGTCCTTAAAACAACATAGGGGGCCCGTACATTTATATGGCTGTTGACTGAAACATCGGTCAACATCCAGGCCTCTTTAATCTGCCTTGATGTGTGATCATCACCTCGGCCCACAATTTCAACTGCTTAAAAGTTGAAATCGTGCCCCATCGCCGCAGCATGAGAAGCTACCTCTGACTTTGTGTCCAGCCTCCTCACGGCCCGTTTATGCTTCTGCATCCGCGTTTGAAGTTGTCACGCGGTTTCCCTAACATAATTGCACGTCCCACAGCTGCACTGAAGTCGTTATATAACGCCTGACTTCTCCTGTTTAGGTATAGGGTCTTTCGGCCGCATAACTTGTAGTCGGATGGTGCATGTAGGCTTGTGGGCAACACCTATTCCAAGAGGCGCGAGAGATCTAGCCACAACTTCGGAAACGCCTTTTTATGTGCGGGATGCTCCACCACGACTTTGACAAGCAGGGTTCCTCGGTTCGCGGTTTGGGTGGCACTTGAGCCGGTTCAAAAAACGCTCGTGGATAGCCATTCGTTCTGAATAGTTATCGGAGGAGCTTTTTCTCGTCCCGTTTGGCAGCTGGCGTGCTGCAGTGGGTTTTTACCCGTCGGTATAGCGTGCGCATACAACTGCGCTTGTATTGTAGCGGATGATTGCTATTGTAACTCAAGATTTGGGACATGTTTGAAGGTTTACGGTAAACCGACGTCGCTAGTTTTCCGTCCGCTTGGCGGCATACGAGATCGTCTATGAACGGAAGTCGGCCCTCCATCTCTTCTTTTATCGTGAACTGTATGTCGGGAAAATTGAATTCAGTCTTTCCTTGCAGTGGTTGATTTAAGTCTGGTTAATGACAAGGAAAGTGCCGTCAGCATAGCGTGCCCTAAACTTCGGCTCGTACTCTTCAAAAAACCGGCTCTCAAGTTTTTGTAGTACGATCTCAGCGATGAACCCGGAGATCGGAGACCTCATTGGAGTGCCCTTGCTTTACTCACACGTGGTCCCTTCGTATGTGAAGAAAGTTCTGAGGCAATGCTCCACGAGTTCTATGATATCCTCAGCTATGGGTTGGCCATCTCTCTCATCGTACTCCTGACAAAGGAGGTCGCGGATGATTTCGACAGCAAGTGCCTGTGGTATGGAGATGACACCGAATGAAACCATCCTTTCATCTGGCTTCACTCTGATCGTCTTTATTTTGTCAAGGAACTGTGCCGCCGAATTGACTGTCATTTGTGAGCCCGCCGTGAGGAACTTGAGTCTGTGGAATAACCAGTTTACCAGCCCGTATGTAGGCGTCCCTCGAAAGGAGACGATTTGTCGTAAGGGAACGCCTGGCTTGTGTACTTTTGGGAGACCATAGAAGCGTGCCATAGCCGCTTTGGTAGGCTTCGCCTTGTACCAGTCCTTGATTGTGATAACCCTTTCCTTCTTTAGTCGACCCAGCGTTCGATTCACCTTGACTAGTAGCGGCTTCGGGCCGGTGGCGTCGCTGACTCTGTAAGACTCCTGATCACTGAAGAGCGTTTGGATTTTGTTTTGGTAGTCAGTTTTTTCTAGCACCACCGTGATTCGACCTTTGTTGGCGGGTAGAATGACTATTTGCTCGTCTGCTTTCAACTGTCGCAAGGCCTTTTGTTCCTCTCCTGGAAGTGACTGAGTTTTTTTCGGTGCGACATGACAAGGGAGGTGATCCGGTGACGAATTAGCTCCTTGGTTTCGTCTGCAGCGCTAGTCTAGCGTAGCACTGATTCGAAGGCGGCAACAAAGGTGATCGGGTCAGCGTAGGTCGTGTTGAATCCGGCTTCTCGTTGTAGAACTTTTATTTCAACAACGGGGGCCAGGAACAAGTCCTTGCGTGACGGGAGACGATGGACCGAACGCTCAGGAGACCACCACCGACGCACTTGAGGTTAGCACGAGGGTAGCCAACATTACGGCCGGCGTGGGCAGGCTGGAAGCCACTCGAGACACCATGGGATGCGACGGAATGAACACACACGGGGGGCCGACACCAGTGCAAGCTGCATTATCACGCGATCAGCCGCCGCTGCTGCCGCGACCGACATGCTTATCCCGAGCACCAGTCATGAGGTAACAAAGGACGACACAGTGACAGGCAGGACACCGAATGACAGGGAGGCCGTGGACGCGGCCAGAGACACGCAGAGTGGCTCAATCGTGATTGGTCGAACGGGCACACGCAAGCAAGGACGGCCTAAAGACGAGAATTTTGAGCCAGAGTATCCATTCTCTGAAAATGGTTAGATGAGACCACTACCCGAAACGTCAGACTTGTAATAAACCTCTCCCAGTGAACGCCCCCTTTTCTTCTGATAGTTATTTAAGTCCGTAAAACCTTAAATTTGGTTAAACGTCTCGTTTTTAAGTCACATTCCTATGGTATCCTTTCAAACTTTATGCCAAAATTGGTTGTTGATTACTTCTTGCAATTAGAAATAGCAAAATGCGTGCCATCCATTACCGATAAGTATTCGGTAAACTTACTGGAACCTCTAGCTAAGCAGGTTGCTTTAGCGACCGTCAAGAGTTTGTGCCTAGACTGAAGTCACAACTTTAGAACGTGTTTAGAGTTTGCGAGTAGGTCTTTTTATTTATGTGCTTTTCATTGAGTTGTGTCTGATGACGGACAAGGGAAAATCTGAAAGCCGTAAACAACGCAAACAAGTACCATATGCTGCTGAACAGACGTTTCAAGTTGTATTTTATACACAAGAATAGCGGCTGCCAATATATGATTAGCATGACTTATTCAGTCGAATATATTGATATGATATCTCGGTCGACTACTGGGTTCGTTCATTGCCAAGGCCTGACTTTTGCAGCAACTTTTACCTTCGGCGTCTTACCAATCAAGAATACACGTCATAACAGTTCTCCGCCTGCCTCTATGGCAGCCAATCACAAGTGCCTTAAACTGCAATTGTCCGACCAACTGATCAGCTGGCCTGTGAATCCCTCTTGCAGGAGGCTTATGCAGTTATCGAGGCGTGCTCGGGTTAATAAGAGAAAGCCTTTAAACGCCCGATTTTTTTAGAAGGAGATAGAAGTACCATGAAGACAAGAGTCGTAGGAAGAGAACATTCTGCTCAGAATAAACAGGAGAATAGGCAGAAGGAAATCGGCTTTCAGATGGCTGCACAACCTAAGGCTATCGGAAGGCGTCTAAAGTATTCACCACATGATGTCCCGTAAGTGTCACTGAGTTTGTGACGGCCTGTATCAGTGAACGTTCCAAAACTGAATTTAGACTTTTGCTATTCATGAGAGGCCTTCTTCAGTGCACTTTGTGTCGAAAAAGTCACTATACAACACTATACGCTAGTGAACAGACACGAACGTGCAGGTCTGGACCTTTTTGCACGCCGAAGGGCCTCTTAGAACTACCGATGTCGTGTACACAATAACAACTTCCGTTTGGTCTGCACCCTTGTATTCCTTTAAGAAACTGGCAGAGATAATTGCACTGCTCTGATAACACATAGCATTTGAGGGGCGACCGTGCACTTCGCTATCCCGCAGGTTGATACGAAACCCTCGTAAAAATGTTCGCTGCGTTAAAAATTCATGAATATGCGAAAGCGTTAAAGTTTTTAATTCAATGCACCAACACCAACCCTGTTTATGAAAATTTGGATTGTCCTCTACCTACAGCCGTACCTTGTTGCATGCATTCTTGCTAAAATAGAAAGGGCATATGATAACAGTATATTACAAAAGTTGTGCAAGCTACGCTGGTAGTAGATTAAGCGAAGTCAAAGTGATTGGCACATTGCAAAAAGGTAAAGAGAGAACAATCAGATCCGTGTCCAGAATATTAAAAAAGTAAAACGCGTTTATTGTTTTCTCTTTTTACGGAGGCAGATTGGCAAGATAGCCTTTTTCTTTTGTATTTAGATGGGGTTTTCTTAATTTTGCACTGATAAAAACAACCTTTATTATACATTCCTCACCAGAAATGATCAATAGTTAAACAACAGTTGAATATAATGTCAGTGATTATATTGCCTAGATAAACATGTCTGAAATATACAGGCAGAGGCGTACATTGTCCGCTCCTCGACGATGAAAATACTTTCGAGAAATTACCTCAGGTGTGACGAAGTACAATCACTTTGTGATATCTGTTTGGTTTTTCGCCTTTAAATCCTCAAGGCAAGTAGTCAAACGTTGCTTCATTAGGAGGAAGGGGTATTTCTTTGTATTGGCGAAGTAGATCACCTGCTGGCAGTTTTCATCCATATCGCAGATGTGTGCTTTGTATTCTTCTGTCCTCGTCACTTCAAAAATAAAATAAGCAGCACATAGTAAAAACAAAACAACAAGACTTTAGCTTTTCAGAATAAGGAAATGCGATCAATATAAGATGCCGCATATTGATCGGACTGTTCACGTCCTCGCTCGAAATACTTATGAGAGAGATACTAAGGGCATGGAAGATGCATAACTAATTTTCCGCAATTATTATTCAGCCACCTGCCAAATCCATTTATCTGATCTAACTTTCATTGTAAAACGTCGTAGTTGACTGAACGATCGTTCGTTTTTTTAACACCACAATAACCAAAGTAATATTCCGGGTATCAATGATTAATGCAAAACCTGGTAATTGTATTAGGCGCATGTTTGCATGGCAACTTTACCATATAAATAATAAGTCCCCGATGTCCTCTCCACGTCAGCGTGTGACTGCCCTTGATGTTTGGTTCGAGTGAGAGCACGAGACACCAAGCAAACAAAAGCCATATTTAAAGTGATCGTATATGTTACATCTGAATGGTTTTCTAGAACTCACCTGCTCTTTTCTATCAACAATGAGATACACCGAGAAAAATGGAATAGCTATTGAAAAAATGAGTTTTACTTGTAAATTTACAAACAGCAAATAACAGCCTACCGTAATAAGTTTCAACTCAGTTTACCAGCGAACCTGCTGTATTCACCACAGCACTTCGAAGTAGATACCGCTTTAGCCGTGAATATGTCTGTATATATCAGAGTCGGATGACTGCCATACGGAGTAACTTGATAAAGAACTGTTTCGGGCTTATTTGCCTTCATTCAGCGGATGGATTTTCGTTTCAGAGCCTCCAGCCACCACGTGAACTTTGTTAAGTTCAAATACCTAACGTATCGATTTTCAGACCTTCTTGAGTGAATATACATAAATATATAAATTTATTATAGCGAGGGCAAAATGAAGCATTCGGCAACTTCAGAAAGACAGGATTTCACTCGCAAAAAAAATTTTAATAGGAGCAATATACTGTTTAGCGTGCTCTTCTGTTAATTCCTTTCAGTCAGGTCAACCATCTGAATCTCTTATGTGCTTAGTTCTGACCACTGCGAAAAAAATAGATTCTGTAAAAAATGGCAACCTTAATAGTCAGCATTGTTATGATTTATTTTGACGGCCTTTATAAATTCAAATATATTTTATGGAAGGAATGCACGAAAAAATCCTCTCTGAACTTATTTGCTAGCAAAAAACGCCTTTCTTTAAATTTTATTCTTAAAGATAATGTAATCTTATGTATTAAAACATGTTTCAAAATTGCCGAATGATTTTAAACCGTAATGACTGCTTGAACTCAATTAAAGATTAAACAAATGAATGCTGTGTTCATCCCGTTTAAGCAATAGTACGTTCTTGCGTATAAATTGAAAAAGTGGTGGCATAGCTCTCATAGCATTTCGCAATGCTGTATACATCATTGGCAGCATAAATACATTGACATAGGTATTATAAATGAACACCACAAAGTCTTTAAAAAATTAAAATTAGTATTTGCTTTAACCGAATAAATCTTTTTAAGAATATTATTAAGAGAAGGCGTTATTTGCTATCACGTTAATACAAGAGAGAAATTGTTCGTGCATGCGTTCCACAAAATAAATTTTAATTTATTAAGGCAGTTAAATCAAGGATAAAAATGCATGCTTTTGAAGTAGCAATTTTTTAGAGAAACATTTTTTCGCAGTGGTCAGAAAGAAGCTTATCATAGAGTCAGCATCCTGTTATGACGGGAAGGAATTAAAATGAGACTGCCTCATAAACAGTGAAGCAACCCTACTCAATGTTGGTAAGCGTGTGATTGCCGGCCTTTTTCAAATTGCAAAATGATTAATGCGGCTCTCGCAAAACTTTGTTAATATTTTAATGCCAAAAGATTAAGTGTGAAGCAATGATATCTCGCCAATTATCTCCGTAAGGTAAGAAATAAGTAGAGGGGCTGGCTAGCGACCACAAAACACTGAAGTGGGAAGGAAGACAGTTTTCAAAACTACAGAACATAGGAAAGGAATTGTTAAATGGGACAAATTATGGATGATCTAATGTTTTGAAAACTTTGCGAAAATTCACATTGAAAATTTCAGAAGATAAATTGGCAAACATACGTTTGTTTTCGATAAATTCTCGTCAGGCCTTTACATTTATATGGTATGAATAAACAATGGTGGTTGTTGGACAGATGAAGTTTTGAAGAAGAAGATGCGATCACTGGAACAAGGACTTTATTTTCCTGACGTTTCGGATTCCGTCGGGAATCCTTAGTCATAGGTAATCGTAAACAGGTCTGAGACATGCGCAGATGAAGTTTTCTCGTTGTCACCGGGGGAGGAGGGGTAAGGGGGGGAAGTTGGCAGAGTTGAGATCAGAGTGTCAATGTCCAGGACCGCCGATGAGGTGTGTGTGGATGGACTTGGGACTTGGTCGTCTCCGCGAGGGCCCGTTTCCGAGGCCTGTGGTCTGCTGTGGGTGGCCGTGTTGCCTAGTTTTGCCCATGGCAACTGGAGCGCCGCGACAAAATTATTTTGGGCACATAGCAGCGGTCTGCGAAGCCTGATGGCGGCCGCCTCTGCAGTCGCCAACAGACGCTGTCCGAGGAGTTTTGAGTAGCTTATATTCACCTTGTAAATCACTCGAAGGCCTCTTTGGCATCCACGCGATGGTTTGCGTCTACCAGATGCGCTAAGATTGAACTGTTTTCACCTTTAAGTTGGCCCTTCCAAAACAAGTCCCAAGTCCAGCCACGCACACCTTATCGGCGGTCCTGGACGCCGGACCGTCTAGACATTGACACTCTGATCTCAACTAACATACCTTCTTCCCACCCCACCCCCATTTTTTCCCCTCCCCCCGTGACAACGAGAAAACTTCATCTGTCCAACAACCACCATTGTTTATTCATACCATATAAATTAAAAGGCCTTACGCGAATTTATCGAAAACAAACGTATGTTTGCCAATTTATCTTCTGAAATTTTCAATGGGAATTTTCGCAAAGTTTTCAAAATATTAGATCATATATAATTAGTCCCATTTAACAATTCCTTCCCTATGGGAGGATGAACGCGAAATATATATGGAGAAAAAATGAAAGGCGATCCCTATGGTAGATGGCTTATGCATCGACTGAAGAAGCACACTTGAGCATGAGAAGTAACACAATGAATAAGCACTCCAACCCAGAGTTAATTTTACGTTCTTATTCCTTTTGAACCCCTATATCAAATGCATGAAGTATAAATATAACAGCTCACAGTCTGTCCAGCCCGTGCTTGTGGCAAAACATCTTGCGAAATCAGAAAGACTATTGTCCTGTTTCTCAAACTTTTGGCACCGGCCATGCAGATGTCCGCAGACCTGGATAGCGTTTGAGGAACCATGATGCACTAAAATTGAATTGAAACGTGCAAAACAAGAACGTCATAAAACTGCCAGAAAAAATTATTTGCATTAAAAAAATTACAGCATATTTAGAACATTTGCGGAAAACAATCACGCGATTAAATAAAAAACAGTAAAAAATCTTACCCTTCTCGATGAAGTGACAGGCCCGAACACATGACACGTGTAGGTTGAAATTGTCGTTGTAGCCTTTTCGTCCAAAATAATGATAGGCTGAGCAGTTCTTTTCTTTTGCTTCACAAAAGTAAGCCGTCGTCTTCTCCGTTAGGTCAGCTTAAGGGAAAAAAGACACTTGTTCCTTTACATTAATCATCTGTCAAGCAGAAAACTGCTTATTTGCAGTTAACACACAAGGAGAGAGTTAAACCACGTGCGAACATATATTTAAGGAGACAGACCATTTTCCAGTTCACACATGTAGCGGCAGCTAGATCCTTTGTTTACATCGTCAACATTGTAGTGCATAGGTTCGCAGTCTTCATGCTGCTTCTTGCATATTTCATAGGCGACTTCTTCTTTTGCGTGTGCTGAAATTATGAAGGGTGAAATATGATGTCAAGAGCATGTATTGTTAGTTTAAAAGAGTCACTGGAAGGGCTGACAGACGATACAATGATAGTGAGACGGGAATTAACACGTTTGAAGTGAGTTGATCCAATTTTTGCAGCCTTCTTAACCGAATACTTTCTAGATGCTCAACAAGGTAAATTGATATAAAGGGTTAAAATCCTACCGGTAGGCAGATGGGAATTATAGCCGAATGTAAAACGCACCAGAGATGATAGCCAGACAAATTGAGATGGTTAGTACTAGAATCGGCGCAGTCTGTCTCATCGTGGCAGTTCGAGTTCCCTATATGACCTTTTCCTCAGAGCTCCAGGTGCATATATATAGTGTTTTTAGCAGCATTTTATTGGCTAGACAGCAAGTTGGATGACATGCGTGTCATTTGGCGGTTGCATGCGCTGGCGTAATTCAGGGAATGCAACAGGTGGAACAAAAAATCGCTGTGACCGTGTCCAAAAGTGTTTCCTTTTTCTGCCTGAACGTTAAAGGTTATAATGTCACTATAATTTTATTCTCGTTCTTAAAAGCCTGTGGGGAGACAAATGGAGTAATGCACGCAGTTACGCGTAACCACAGTCTTGTGTCTTGCAATAATGGCTGGAAAAAAAGGCTATAATGTTTTAACATCAATACAGATATTTGACATAAAGTAAGTCAGTTGGATATAACCATTTACCCAACTCTAAAAGGATAAAATTATCCTACCTGTAAATGACAGGCCTGGAACTAAGCGTGTATGAGGTGTGCCGCCAATGAAAACTCTGTGAATGTTATCCGCAGATCATTATTTATTTATGAAAAATTATTTGCAGCACCCAGATCTATCAGGTTTCTTCTTAATAATTTCATCATAGGGAAACATTTAAGTTACAAGAAAGAACACTTTCATTAAATAATCGACATGCTGATAGCATACTATTCTGAGTCGAGTGTAGTGTTCACACTGGTAAAATCGGCAGGGCCTTACTGTTGGCGGCAACTGCTTTAGCCATGCCTACTGTAGCATGCGGGGATAAATAGTTTTAATTTGACTGTAAACGTTGGACAATGTCAAGTTATCAACACACAATCTTTTCCTTTAGCTGGAAATTACCGGTCGTTCGCATATGGCCGCAAAACACTGAACGTATTGCTAATTTTTTGACGCGTAATTTTGCCTGACATATATTTTTTTCAGTATTAGTAAGGCACAGGCAATTTTACGTTTTGAATGTAATAGAAGACTCTTGCCTGTCTTATCATTTATCGAAAGGCACTGCGCATTACCTGGATATGTTTTTCCTTATGAGCAATGCACTGGATCGTATGAAAGCAGCTATACTTAAATATACTTCAATTCATAAAATAAGATCTAACACAAGTATATAAGTATCGAAGTATGTTTTAAGACTTTCCGAATGCAGCGTCTTCATTTGCTGTAATCCTTGTTGAGGTACAATCATAAGACTGTTATTTATCGAGGGCAGGATAGTGTACACTACCATTCATTGCAAAGTCTTGTTCGTTTGAACCTGTGAAGCAGATGCAATCTGCTGATATATAAATGGGATAACAGAAAAATAACGAATTAAAGGTCCGTTGAGCTTCAGAGAATGTTAGGGCTGTGGTTCAAATATTAGAGTTATGATTTCTTTTTAACAACAAGTAAAGGCTTATTGTTATGATGCAGTGCACTATATACAACTGGTTTATTATTTTAATCATAAACACAACCCTTAACATATACCTTGTCCTTCAACTACGCCTAAACCTTACCTCTACCGTAACACACAAGCCTGGAACTAAGTTTGCATGAGATGTAGTACCGATGATACGTCTGCCAAAAGCGCTGTCGGGCTTTCGAATTTAAGACGCCGGCTTATTTGCTCTCCATCGTGTCTTTTTCTCCACTTTGCTTGTCTGCATTTATAGTATCATCTCTACAGTACACTGGTACCTTTCTGAATGCACTCATACCAACGACTTTACCGAAAAAACATCCATTCTGACTATAAAACGACAAAAAATCGATCCACATGACAAGGCGCAAGCCTTAACCATTGAACTGTATGTCTCTTTCAGGGTTAAAGTCACCAAATTGCCGTTCAGTGTTCAATTAAATTGTCGAATTATTGGCACTTATTGAGCAAAGGCAGCACTGTAAGTCCGCAGTTAATAATTTAATTGACTCACAAATGATCAAACATCAATATTTTATTGTTTTCGTTCGAAAATTATTCCTTATCCAGCATCAGAGGTGGTAAAGTCACTGTCTTTGTAAACCATCCATCGTGCACAAATTTAAGAACTTATTCTCTTAATCTAAAGACAACAAAAGGTCATTGCTGTCGTCCTAAGCCTTGATTTCTACATAATTCTTAAGAAATTATTTATGTCAGTATTTGCATTCCACCCTCTACATGACACACCTCATCAACTTTTCACCCATTGAGTCCACGATTCCCAGTGGGTGGTGGTCTGTAAGAATCATTCTCATCTCTAAAATACCCTATTGTTCTGGTCCAATATCCTTTCGTCTAATTGCCTGCTCCCCCGCACTACTGAAAAATGCAAAACCAGTTGCCTTAAACATCATTCAGCCATTTTTCCCCGATTTTTCCGATCCCTTGCAATTTGTTAAGGACGCTACGCGAATGACACTGGACGCTACTGCTCTGGCAGTATATTATGCTCTAAGTGCTTTGAATAAGTGCCATCGTGCATACGAATATGCTTATCTAGGCTAATCCTCAGCCTTTCATACCAATCTCAGCCATATTCTACTGAAAAAAACCCCTGAATGCGGCTCTCTTGGCTAGGCTGTCATGGGGCTTGGGAACAATTTAACTTACCGTATTCAATTCGTTCAGTGCCGCAAGCGAAAACCTACGGTCTTTCTCAACAAATGTGGAGTTCTTTGAGGTTATACATTATCCTCTCATCGTTTTCCCTCCACACTTTTAATCGCAAAACGAATTATTGGTTTGTTAAATATGCTGATAAAACGGTTGTTGGCAATGTTTTCAAAGGTCAGACAAGTCTCCAAGTACTACAAAATGGCCCGGACTGCGTCTCATCATGGTCGTCAGCAAATGGCCTTCTACATCCTGAGCGGAAGTCCGTTTTTGTGTACTTTTTTTGTCTGAGACCCTCTCTTAGTTCTGAAACTGCTAACATTCTGCCTAGAGAATTATCCTATGTCCGATAAGTTGGTATTACTCTGGCATCCAACCTTACAGTTGATTTTCTTATTCAAGGCCTTTTTTATTCAAATCCGTAAGCTTTTATTTTATATTGGCCGCTTCTGTGCATATCGCACAACGCATGCCCCAATGTGCCGATTTATAGATGCCGCATTCTATTCCTCATTGTCTTTTGCTCGCCAGTTATTCTCCTAGGTTTATTTATAAAAATACCTGGGTAGGCTTGAAACTCATCCATTAAATGCTGTGTTCAGCTGCTGGTGTTTCTTATGTGTTTTAGCTGGCATTATAGTACAGCACTACTTTAAGTTGGCCAAGCAATTTGCTAATTGCACTCTTAATGCGGTTTTTCACCCTCTCCACTCAGAACTAATAGATGCGAAATCTTCCCGTAAAATGCACCAAGGCTTCCGTCATGTATGCTGCCCTACATCGGCATATCAGCACTCAGTACTTCCATTCCAAGCACGCTATCTGACGTGTGAAAAAGCGGACATTAGGAAATGAAAGCTTCCCTATCTCCATAGTAGATGTGGCTATAGTGTAAACCTGTCATTTTGACTATACTGTGACCTTCTAACTTTTAAATTTTCTCATGGATTCTTTATTTATATGCTGCCCACCATGAATAAAGCAATTGTGCTAAGAATTTAGGATATTGCCTTTTAAATAGTACATTGGTCTCTCTCCCTAAAAAATCTTCTATCTGCAGGGAATAATCAATTTATGTAAATGTATTCGCAGTCCCAACATCTGCCAGGTTTCAATTTAAAAACGCAACCGACCAATTGAAATTAATGTAATATCGCAAGAAAATCATCAGCCCATGTTTCTGCATGATCAAACTGTTAAAGGCTGGATACAAAATGTGCAAGTTTGTTAAATGTTGATCACTTCTTGCATGACGGCATAAACGCATTTGCAAAAATTTACAGATGATGAACTGCGTTAGAAAAATTTAATACTTCAAAAGCATAAGAAGTACTTACAATAAGGTAAAAAAAATAAAATTTATTTGATTTGGAAACCTACAAAAACCACGTTAAATAGAACAGTTGGGAACAAAATCTCAATTGCTGGGATAATATGCTTATTTGCCTGAATGTTATTATCTTACTTTGACAACAAAACCTAGAAAATTTGATTAAATGAAGCGGATTTTTTTTAAGCAAAACATTAAAACTTTTTTCTTTTATTTAATTAAAATTTACTTCAGATGACACCGTAAAGACCGATAAATTTTCGAGCGTTTTCAACGCTAAAATAATGAGTTATCGATATTTTTTCCTTAAAAAGATGGTCATGCGTGCTTGATCTATAAATTCCACAAAACAGCAGAACATACAGTCGAGTTTGAAAAACGTTCGCAACATAAGCTTGATATTGGTATTCCGAAGTTTGATTTAAGCAAAACTTTCTCGTTACCTCGTTAAAAAACACTTGAGGAAAATATTCAGGTGAAACCCTTCTTTTCTTATTAAACGAAAATAAAATTTTAAATTGACCCAGTTGTGAAAAAAACTAGCGGCGTTCGGCAGAATTTTAACCAGCATAGTAGACAAAGCCAGACGCCAAAATGCAAAGCCAATTAGTTACGTTTGTAGCTCAACTGGGAGAGCACAAGCTTCGGGTAAAGACCTTCTCTAGAATGCGGGTTCAATTCTAGCCTAACGCTGCGAGTTGTTTCCACAAAAAGTTCAGTTTAAATTAAGCACATCTGCCAAATCTTCTAAAAACTTAAGATAAATTATTCAATTCGATGAGAAATGAATAGCTTTACTTTCTTCTTATATTAATTATCTTCCGCTATAAAGGATTACATCCAGGCTTTTGTATGAGCACGTGAATGCAAAAGTGAATGTCTATGTATGGCCTATTTTTGAAATAATTCTTATTTTCTGTCTGCTGCGTTTCTAAGTTACGCATTTGAGCAAAAGTATAGGGTTAATTGCCTTAAATATAGCAGTTGCGGACATTTATGGTTATGTTCTATCAATGCGATGTAGTAAAACAAAACGCGATGAAAAATTTATTGTTTCTGCTTTTCTTGGAAAAGAGATCAAAGGTTAGCATAGCATCAGTATAACGTTTCAAATGTTTCCATTTTCCGAAAACTTAATGAAATTCCTTGGACTCACTGGCTTCCTGGCGATTTCGAACTGCATTTTTCGGTTCTGCGACGGACATAGGTAGGAATTATTCCAAAGCACAATGCATGTTTCTTAAATATTTTTTCTTTCGTTATAAATTACATAGGGAAATACGTTGATGTATGATTATTCCAAATTTAAAAAAAAATCATGTCACTACCTTAAGATAAATAAATGGATTAGAGTAAGGTGAGCGAATATATATCGAACTAAAAAAAACACATATCAGCGTATACTTTTCGTTAACCCTTTAGCTGACCGTTGTGCTGTGTATGCTCACGCGCTATCATTTTTTTTGGTTTGAAACCAAGTTTTCGAACCACCGGTTGTGTCAACTTGCCTTACGTTGGCTTCTTTTCCTTCGAACGCTTAGCCCTCATTGTTCTTAACCATGACTCTCCCCTGACAATTAGGCTCATAAAAACACGTATGGGGTAAACAAATTGATATGCTGGTTTGCTAAACAGTTGGTCAACATATAGGGTTCCTTTTTCTACCTTGACATGTAATCACCACCTCGGTCCACAGTTGCACTGGCGTCAAAATTGAAGACGTGCCCTATCTTTTCAGCAAGGGTTCTTTCCTCATAATTGGGGTCTAAAAGTTCATACAATCAGCTGACGCTCAAGCTTGTAGCTGAATAAGCAAAATTATATCCTACTTAGCAACTTACATGCTACAATAAGTTTCCGCAACTTGGAAAAGCGAAAGTATTCGATTTCGCTTCTGCTGCAGTATGTGACTGCTATTGTTACTTCTTTAAGATTTCGGCAGCTTGACGTGTCCATTTTGGCGTCGAATTAGGGATTATTTTTCGAGTGTGGCTGATTTGGTCTTCGAGCATAAAGGATGTCGTTTGGTAATGCTTTACGAGTTCTACGACATAATGAGCTGTGGGCGACCTTGGTTCCGACCCGAATACTGACATAAAATATCACCGGCTAGCTTGTTCGCAAGAGCCTATGGTATGAACGTGAAGACGAAATTAACATTATTTGAAATCTGCAGCCACCTAATAAATATATCTATGTGAAAACTGCTATTTATTTTTACTAATCATATAAAAATTAAATCATGCATACTACTTCTGAATGAGTCTATGAGTCTTATAATTTACATATCTACAGATGTGTGGAGTATTATGCCTGCGTAGTGTATAAAGGCTATACGTAGAATATAATCCTTCTGTTTTTTTTCAGTTTGAGATTTTACAGATCATCTACCTAAACCAATGCATATAACGATGCTATGTGATCTCAAAAAAACGCTTCTTCACTTAATACTCTTTTAAATTATACAATAAAGGCCGGATTAAACATTATGTATGCAATAAGGACCACGTAAACTTCATGACCTCAAACTTAAGCATGTACTTATCGAAGTTATTTTGATCAAGTGAGTAGATTTGATTAGAAAACATCCCTGTTATTTAAAGATATGAAGCAAATAAGGCATTAATTTTGGACCAAAGGACTTTCGTATGCTATAAAATACAGTGCTATGGAATAATTTTTGGATTATTTCTTTCGGAACTACAAGATATTGTCCGATCTTGCCCAAAAAGACATAAAGCCGAGTTTAACTAATCTTATTTATTGCAGAAACCAGCAGCAATTTGATTTTAAAATCCTGCTTTACTAACATGCCAATTATTGTGGCAGTAAAAGAGGTTTTTTTCGGCGTTTACTTTTACGGCATGACTCACTTTGGCAAAATAGAAACGCCTACATATTGCACAGTGAAGTCATTATAAAAAAGGCCTTATTGAACGTGTCATTTAAAAACATATTTTTTAAAATCTTACGTTTCGTTTATGCACTGTTTAGAAACAGCACTGACCCAAGTTTTCTAAGAATTTAAAACAAATTGCCAGATTTTTTTGCGTTTGCAATAATATTACAATTCGCAGAAATAATCCACTTAAGCGGAATTTTATCCATTTTTAAGAAAAATCAATTTCTTTCATTTCTTATCCAAATAATCGTTTATTTTCTGGTTGATTAAAAAATTGTCCAAAAGCTTCAATTTCATTTTGAAATTACCTTGAAAAAATTAAATATACACAGACATTCGTAAGCTAAATATCAAATCAAAGCACTTTTTCAAGATGTTACCTTACATCCGAGTTGTCTTGCGGATGTCCTCTATGCTCGACATTGCATCTTGAAACATTTCTAAATATAATTTACATGAACATCTTCATAATAACTTTTATCCAAAACACTTTCGTCTGGTTAATGTTCTTAATATAATTCTTATTTTAAATGCATTAATGTAAACGTTGAACATATAATGAATTGCTGGCCTAAAACAATTAAGAAACGGGAAACATACGAAATGATTTGACAATTGCAAGCGTGATATTGAATACACAGGTATTTTTCGATATTGGTGATCTGTAAAAGTAATTTTCTCTTGAGAAGAGCTTTTTATATAAGGGCACTGTTTGCGAAAATTTGTCCGGTATATTCGGCGAAAATTCCCATTTTATGATTGAGAAGTCATATTGGCAAACATATGGTTTTGCCAATTCATCAGGGGGGCATTTCAGGGCACGAACAGAAATAGTGATTTATAGGTCAGGATGTTTTTAAATGGTTCGCGGAGTAGAGGAGGGAATGAGGGCATAATTATTCATCTTGATGTGCCCTCGTCTCACGCATGCGGGTTCTAGCCGGTGGGTCGCGTTGGGTCCCGCAAGCAGTGAAGGTATGGGTATGAGGGGTGTATTCAGTGTCGGTGTGCGCAGGTGATGGGGTTGTCTGTTATGACACAACTGTATTCATTAGGGAAGTAGGCCTGGGTAAGCAGACTGCGGCTATAAGCGTATTTTCTTAGCAAAAATTGGTTTTTTTCCAGCCTGATTGACCCCACCTCAGCTGTTGCCTTTGGAGTAGATTATCGGCGTGTGGTGTTTTGTATGAATGAGGTGGGCGTCAATTAAGCTTGAGCGTGGTTTGTTCGCTCCTTTGCTGAGCCATAACGGTATAAGTTCACGTATTTTCTTCTCCATAAGTCGCGTCGTTCGGGCACTAGATTCCACTCCACAGGAACACGTGAATGAATAGATGCAGATCGATGTGGCCTGAAACCGTAATCTGTCTTTACCTTTCATCCGCAGAAGGGGAGAGTTGGTGAAGAGCACGCGCAAGTTTGCCGCAGGAAAGGTATTCATGACTGCTGCCCTTAGGCGTCTTCTTACCAGTTCGCTTGTTACGTCTTCCATGATAGGCAGTCTTATGAATATATCTATTTTTTTCCGCCGTTGCAATATCCACCTTTGTGAAACGCTCCTTGATGTTCTAAAGGATGAACCTTTCTGAATAACTGTTTTCTTAGAGTGTGCCCGTTAGCTTCTGCAATTCTACTTCAACTTATTCAGGTGAGCAGATGCGGTTGCTATGGTTGCTATTCCCTGGACTAAGTTCCGTTTGACGTAGAGGGTCACGAAACTGTTGAAAAATAATGTATTGTCCAGTCCAGGTTATCTTTCTTAAAAGTCGGTGTTGTATTGACCCACTCGGTTTTCTGTTTAAGATGACATCTAGGAAAGCGAGTTCCTCGTCTGCCTCTGTAAATGGACCGTGTGGGCCGTATGAAATGTTTGGACTACACGATCACTATCAACGGTCTTATTTGTAAGTCAAAATATGTCGTCCACTGTCGACATTATAATCTCAGGTCATTGATATTGTCTTTGAGCTCCTTTCCCTCAATCTTGCCCATAAAGACATTTGTGAGAAATAATTCAAGTGGCGAACCCATTGCAACTCCCTCTATTTGCCTGTATGGCCGGCCATTACAGAGAAACTAAAAAAACAATTTTGACTAAACTACAGCTTTTTTTGTACGGAGAAATTGTTTGCGTAAACTTTTTAGTAAAAATTGAATATTCAAAAGAACTGTTCTTATTTATAGGAATTTTATTCGTTCAAGGAATTTCAAAAGAAGTTTAATTAATTTAATCCTTTAACTACTGAATCTACTTATGCCGTTCAGCATTATTTCTAAGCTTAACTTCAAGCATTAACACCGCTACGCGAGCAATGGTCACACTTTTATAAAGTTTTGAAATTTACCGTGTTATTTCGTATACTCTATATCTAACGAATATCGTATGTGCTTCACTATGCAACGCCCTATAAAGCATCATTTCCCTTAAACTCAGCTACCGCTTATTCCTTGAAAATGTTTTCTCTGGCAGGAAACACCTTCCGATAAAAGTTAACCACTCCCAAGTAAAAAGTTAATTGAACCTGCTTTCAAGAGGCACCCCATACATCCTTGTCTTACAAATTCATTATGCTACAAAGTGAGGTCTAATGGTTAACAGTCGAACCAAAGTGAAATAAA
>JAYGXS010000009.1:6038831-6088539 GCA_036362985.1 Ligula intestinalis
ATGTGGCTTTCATCTTCCATGATGGTGGCGACAGTCAGTCATTCGCTTATTTTCGCACCCAAGTATCCTATCAGGCCCACGTAATGGCACCGACAGACATGACATGGAAATCACCAAACGACGATGAGTTGCATTTCTGTATCAATTCAGTCCTTCAAATGCGTGATTTATATACTCATGGATGTTTCAGATGTCCACAACTCATCATACAGCAGAATGTTTTGAGTTCTCGTACACCAGATTCCATTTGTTGGCAAGTAAAGTGGCAACCGCTGATGACACTCTTTACCAAGTGGCCCTGCAGCTGCGTGAGTTTCTTGCACTGCTGTGTTCACCTTCAGCCTGTTTCCGTTTTGGCCGTGCCAACCGACGCATTTATCGAACACTCCATCAGCCTAGTGTGTTTTGGGTGTGTGAAGTGGCTGGTGAGTGCTCTGTAAGACAAAGGACTTCGGCTCGGTCTAATCCTCTGCTTATGTGGGTCAAGGGGCGCAGCCGTGCTGTGGCACGCGCAGACGGGCTCACCGGCCCTTTCAGCCACTGCATCCTTACCAATTTAGGCACCAATCATTTTGATGCGGACAGAGGAAAGTGTGCCAATACAAGCGAACTTTGGTGTCCCAGGAAGCAATTGAGAAAAAGAAGAAGAAGACGACTCGATCGCTGGGACTATATCTTTATTCGGCTGAGGTGACAATCGGATGAGCCGAGAACTACTTGAGTCGTGGTTCATGGGCCCCCAATCCATCAACAAGTGCAACGATTTGCCCAATCCATATTCAATCCTGAGATTCAATTTGGCCAAAGCGAGCCGTCACTTGAGGAACGGGCAGGCCACCGCCTCATCGTACGCCAACACCGGGGAGCCAGACGGCCGAGCAATCATCATGCCCGAGCTCACCGCCCGTGACGAAATTTCAACAGGTCAGAGCCCGCATGCCTTCCAACAAGCAGTCGACACACAAGAAGGTAATTAACGTAAATTGTCGCTGTATGCTTGCAGTAATGACTGTGTCCTATGAAAACTGCAAACTTCTGTGCATACTTAACCTTTTCGCTACTCACGTCTCTGATGAAGAATCGGCGACGGATATCGAAACATCAGGCAAATTAACATATCGTCCCAGCAATCAAGTCTCCTTCTTCTCCTCAGTGGAGTGTGTGTCTTGCTGTTTGGAGTGGCGGACTGAGAGTCAGGCTGCAATGTGTCCTTCTTTACGCGGTTCTTTTGATAGTCCCGCGGACGCGAGAATCCAGCCAACAACTTATGCTGTTGGGACGCGTATTATAGTGTTGGCCACGCCAGCCACCTGCACCCCGCCTCACCTCCGGTCCTCTCGACTTTTGTTTTGACAGGGTCTACAGATATATGGGTGGTGAGCGAGTGCTGCAAATCTACTCTTGACGATATTCAGTCTGAGTGAACGTGTATGCCTTCAGCTTGTTGATGCTGGCGGTTGAACTGACCTCTTTCGGTTTATTTCTCATTCTTTCAAGGAGCGCAGTAGCACAAGCAGTTTTATCCAGCATCGAGTAGTAGCTGCGATAGGCGAATACCTGTGTTTTGGTTTCTTCCTTCTATAGACTGTTGTCGAGGTTGGTTCAGCGCACGAGGAGAACGTCGAGGATAGATAACTGTGAAAACAAAAACGGCCTTCTCTACCTGAAATGCTGCTCTGCTCGTGGCTCAGCGGAAGAATATAAACGTTACGCGCGTACCTGAAATTTTGGCAAGTTTTTGGTAGTGTCTCAGCAATTTTTAACTGTTTTATGACCGTGTGGGAATGTGCGTTGAGACATAAAATGAGGGAAAACACACTCCTCCAGCAACCGCGAATTGGACAGTTTAAAGGGTAGGAATGACCTGCACTGCCGCCTATACAAGACCTGACAATAGGATCGCCCCTCTTACCTAGAATAGGTGGCTATTTAATACGTTTTAAGGAGGACTCAATATTGCCCTGTGTCCGACCGGACACTTAACTCGAACCTAAAATATACCTTTGAAACTAGCATTGCCCCAAACCTGAACCCTGAGAGTTGACGTAAAATTTAACCCCCACCTTAAGCATAATACTCACAAAAAACCCAAATTTGACCTTTTCTGTAGCCTAAGCCGAAGTCTAAATTATATTGGAAAATATATCCAATCGTCAAACAAGTTTCACAAGATTTTGCCGGAAACCTTCACTTAAAGGGGGCCGTTATTGATGCCGGGTTCTGTTTCACGGATAGATTATTGAAGCCGTTTCTAGAATAAGAATTGTTTGATTGCTTTGGCGAAAATGATTTTACCGCGACTCAAATTAAAATAAGGGTTTTGAACGTTGTCTTTAGCGCGTAGCACTAAATTTCATTCTTTATTTGCGAATTGTTTTCAATAAAAACGTTGACGTTTTTGTCTGGAGTGCGAATTTCAACAGCATAAAAAGGTATGCCTTGGGTACAGTGAAGAGTCGAAACCCTGGTAGCCGTAGACTGAAGCAGCAGAAGCACGGTTAACTTTCAGAAACCTGAGCTGTATATCCATGCTAGAGGCATCTGCTACTTATTGCATTAATTATATCTCCAGATTATTCAGGCAAAATTCTCCAAATATTTCACATACAACGTGCCGCATATCAGTGTGGCACTCATGTCCTAAATGCCAACATGTAAGGCTTTTGTTATGAAATTTATTTACTCAGTCGAATATACGCGGAAAGAAAACATTGTTGGCTGCGCGCGCTGTCCTGTAATGTTATTACGGTTCTTTCGGCAAAGCACCGAGTGGGCCGAATGTCTCAGTCGGTTAGAGCGTCGTGCTAATAACGCGAAGGTCGAGGGTTGGAGCCCCGCTCTAGCTAACTTCTGCTAAGAATGACATTAAAATATTTTGGCTAATCTTTCACTTGTGTTTACACTCTTGTTCCACGCATATTTTCGCTTCGATCAATTCTCTAGGGAAGTTTATATTTTGGAGTGCACGTGCACAGTATCCGACCAGTTGGTTTCGTTTTAAGTTGCTGAGTTTCTGACAGAAACTTGGCCTGCTAGCAACCTAAGATGCACACGTAATTGAAAATGGCATTTAATGAATAAAAATCAGTCGCTAAATATGCTATATGAAGAGGCGTACCGAACTGCATGACAATCAGGTTTGTTTGAATGTTCCAAGGTCACTTTCGTCTGGATTCCGGATGAGGATTTTGTAATTGCTTGTCGGTGAGGGATGCTGATGTTCCTTAACGTGACCGCTATCGTGTTTAGCCATGTATTTCAAGTAGTCAGCATCTCCATGGCCCTCAGCCGCAGTTGCCCACAACGCTGCACTCCCCACCGACGTCTATCTGGCATTCTGTGACCGCCACTTACTCCAAACTAATCAGCTGTACAGCATTCGCTAAAAACAGTTTAATTTTTTATACTGCTGTAAAAGTTTGATCATTACTGGAATACCAGTGTGCATGCATTTAGGAAAGCTTAGAAATAATAAAAAACAGCATTAGACATATGTAAAACTTAAAACAAGCGTAAAAAGTTCTAAGTGTCGGTTAAGAAAATGGAAGATTTCCCGATAATCTCCTGTGTTCCGAAGACGAAAAAATAGCTGTTATTAAAAATAATAAATTTAAATATTTGGTTTATCTGAAACTTTTGCGTAACCACTTCCTTTGTATAAAAAGAACCCTTCTTTAGTCAATATTTTTTGCATGTCATGGTGTGAAGTGCGACATTCGCAGCTCAAGTCGGTAGAGCGTTGGCTTGCTTTAAAGGCCTACCTCCTATGCAGGTTCGATTCCCGCCCAATGCTGCGAGTTTTTTCACAATTGGGTCAACACAATTAACTGATTGTTGTTCAATAGAGTCTGACACCATTTTTACGTTTTTAGTCCCTTCGTTCGTTAAATTGATAAATAATGCTTCTGTTCGACGTTTACATTCAAAGCCTTAAAATTAGATATATGTAAACAGCATTGACCGACTAAAAATTGGTTTCGGACATTAGATCTTATGACGATGATCATGTGGTTCAGGTCATGTGCACAGAACGTCCGCAAGATAAGTCCAATATTGCTATTTCTAAGATAAATAAAACATATTACATGTTTTCCTTTAAAATTTTATTTGTTAAGATATTTGGCCGACGAATGTGTGTAAACTAACTTTTTTCAAGGTAATGACACAATGAACTTGGAGACTTCTGACTTTTCTTTAAGGCACCTCAAGATAAATGGTTAATTTTGACTGGGGATGAAAGAACTTACTTTTCTTTGATAATGGATTATGTTCCGCATAACAGAATTAATTCCGCGATTCGTTATAAGCTTGCAAAAAAATGGCCACTTATTTAGCCATTTTTTGAAATACTATGATCCTGTCTGTTCTGTTTCCAAATGACGCAAATGTGGAACGTCGGTTAACAAAAAGTGTATTTTTACATGACATACTTCAAACAAGGCCTTCTTTACACTACATTCGTGGTAACATATGCGAAATTTTGCTAATGCGCAAAGATAGCATTGTGGTTAATGAAAATTTACGAAGAAACTTCTTTATTACTGCATTGTGTGCGATAAAACTTCACAGAGTAGCTTAACATACTTTTTAAATTTAAATCTCCAAGGTTTCTGCAAATCAATGTGATTCTTTCAACTAAGCTTTACTTTAATGTGAACAAGTTTGGACAACATTTTTAAGCTCTGGAACGGAAATTTGTATTTATATCACTCATACGCACAGGAAAGCGTTGTTAGTAGATATGAACGTTTTGCTCACACGCACGGATAGCAACATTTTAAAGGGGCAAATGTTAATCACTATTTTATAGTTACATATTTTTGTTGGATTTTTCATGCAAACTGTTTTCAATAAGGTTGTTTTAAAGGCATTGCCTATTACACTTAATATACTGAACTACACTGCGCCACTGAACTCTACCTATTTTACTTATTTTGGAGTTCCTTCATAGTTTACTCAACATTAACAACCAGTTTGGTTCTGTTTTTCATAATTGCATAGGAAATTTCTTCGATATGAGGCTATTACCAATTTTGACAAAATAAGGGGCCATTTCTCGTAATAAGCTTAACTTAAATCATGATTGTACCAACCAAAAGGCTTTCGCGGAATTTAATTAACTCAAAGCATCAGAATACTGTCACCAAATATAGGCTAAAGTCAAATTTGATCATGAAATTTGCACGTTCTTTATCAAATGCTGCATATTGTATTTAAGGAAAAAAATAGATAACTAAGTGCCAAGCAAGAAGAAAAAGGGGCATTCACCGGAAAAGGTTTATTTGTGATCTAACATATAAAGCAGTTATCTCGTCTATCCATCTTCAGAAGGTAAATACTCCGGCTCCTAGCTCTCGTTTTATGACACTCCTTTCGTCTGTGGCCGTAGTCTGCCAATCCAGATCGAGCCGCTCTGCATAGGTCGCATCTCTGACACTGACACTGACACCCTAGGTTCAGACAGTCACAACGCAGAGCAATGCGCGATGGACGGTCACCGGGCGGCTAGTACGACAAACCGTTACCACTCAGAGACGTGACTTATGCAGATCGGTTCGAACTGGATTGGCAGACTACGCCCGCGGACAAAAACCAAGAGCCAGAGTTTTCACTCTCTGAAGATATAAAGACGTGATAACTATTCGAAACGTCAGATCACAAATAAACCTCTTCCGGTGAACACCCTTTCTCCTTCCAACTGTATATTGTTTTGGACGTATTTTGTATGGATATTCGTTTTTCTCCTACTTCCTATTATTTGGCTTAAAATAATAGACCTTTTATGTAACTGCCTGATATTTGTTCGATGCTGAATCCGGAGCCCTAAACATGTGATCTATTTCCACTGCTTCCGGCCAGCCTCAACGTTCTCGTCCGCTACAGAGCTATAAATAAACAGGCCAGTCAGTGGGAATATGAACGTTTTTCTACTAAGTAGTAAGACATGGAGCCAATTTTATTTCTGAAGTACAAATATATTGGCCGCTATAGGTTAACACGAATACATACGCATTTTTCATTAGGCTGACTGACCCAGGAGCTCCGGTTGATCCAACATGATCTAAAGCATATATTTTTTATAATTCCTGATGAGTAGGTGAATGGCCCCTTTCCGAATTTTGCTTCTTCTATTTCCCTAAAATCCAAGAAAAAATCCGAAGCCCGTTGTCTCCTTCCTTCTAAATAGCTTTGTTTCCACAGTAGAATCGACAATCTGGTCTTTCTTTTACTAGGAAAAAAGAATAGGCGCAGTAGTTTTCGTTTCCCCAACTTGAAGTTGAAGGAAGTACGCAGTGGCTAAGCAAAAAAAATCAACGCACTTTTACCTAATGTTAGACGCAGTCAACAGCCGTGTTAATTGGGTCATAAGACAAGTTTTAAAAAAATTAGAGAAACTTTGAAATTATGCTACTGGCGTTTCTTTTAAACTTTTGCACATTTTTTCCCTCCGTTGACGGTTAAGCAATAGGCCTGGCTGAGGCCGCTGTGGGTTTGCGGGTGGTCTTAGTGAGCCTTGTCAAAATATCCTCTACGATAATGGCTCAACTAATAAGAGCTGCGGTTAAATAATGTTCACTTTTTTATCAAAGGGGATGCCGGTATATGTACAATGAAATGGCGGAATGGACTAGTGACTTCACTGTCAACAACAAGCTTTTTTATCTCCGTTATGGCGTGGGAGCATGAAGTGAAATTTTTAAAGTACACTCAATTTTAACTGCAATTGCCATAGCAACTTTTCAATCAAAGGTCAGTCGTGCACTTCGTGAGTGAGCGATGCAATCTATTATTATCCAATCTGTAGCCTTTTACCTATTCAAATTGCCTTTTTAAATAACAGTTTGACCAACGGCTAATCATTCGGTTACTAATCAAACGTCTGTCAAGAAATGTAGATCCAAATTATTCAGCAATTTAAAAAACTTGTAAAACCTACATATACCTCAATTCGCGTCTACATTTCACATAAATTACTCTTACCATCAATTAAGTACAACAAGCAATACACTTGCGCATGTTTTCTGTAAAACACATTTACATTTGTAACGCCAATTAACTCATGTTATTATGTCGACATTTTTTTTAGAAATGATCGATTGCTTGGTGGTGGTCAGGAATATGTTCTTTTAAAAGTCAGCCTTCTGATGTGACTTGAATATTTTGAGAATATGTAGCATGGCAGTCATTATTACAAATTCAACATGGGTAATTTGTTCAAGCATACGGTTGTTTTCGATACATTCTCGTCAGGCCTTTACATGCATATGGCAATAAAATAAATAAACCATACTGGTTGTTGGACAGATGTGGGGTTATTGTGGTAGGGAGGGAAGAAGGAGGATGGGGAAGAGTTGGGGCAGTTGCGGTCAGGCTGTTAATCTCTAGACGGTTCAGCGTCCAGGACATGTAATAAGGTGTGCGTGGTTGAATTTTGGACTTTTTCCTCTCTGCGGGGACCCGTTTCCGATGAAAATGGTCCACTGTTACCTAGTTTCGCCCATGGTAACTGCGGCGCCGCGAGAAAATTATTTTGGGCACACAAGACCGGTCGGTGTAGCCTGATGGCGACCGCTTCTGCCGATGCCAACAGACGCTGTCCGAGGAATTTTGAATAGCTTGAACGCACCTTGTAGATCACTCGAAAGACCTCTATGGCATCCGCGCGATGGTCTGAGTCTACCAGGTGCGCTAGAATGGAACTGTTTACACCTTAAAATTGACCCTACCCTAACCATGCTTAAATGTGCTCTCCTCCTCTTTTAAACAAACGCCGGCTTGTGCGAGCAATATATTTGGCTGCACAAGAGCAGGTAAATGAATATGTGCACATAGAGATGGTCTGGGCTGGCAGTTTATGCTTGATCCCTTCGTATAGGGCGGGAGTAGTTGAGAGCAAAATATGACCGTTGGCTGCTGGAAAGGTAGTTGCTACAGCTTGAATAAGGCGTCTCCTCAGATGTTTGCTTGGTCCATCCCCTTGAAATAGAACTTTGGTGAATAGTCGTTATTTCCCTACTGTTAATACTGAGGACTTTGGTGGCCTTCCAGCCATGTTTTTAGCAATAAATCGAGTAGGATACCCATTTTGTCTAAAACGCGTCTTCGGCAACCATACGCTCCTCCTTAATGCCATCAGTCGAGCAAATCATCCTCACCTTTTGTGTAAAACACCGCAAAAAAATTACATTTGAAGTTCAATGGTATGAAACTAGCAGCATTGATTATTTGCCCGAACCATGTTTTCTTGCGATATCTCCTACGTTGAATGGTCCTATTAGCCTTTTTACTCAATAGTACATCAAGGAATGCAAGCGATCTAGATTGTTCTTCTTCTAGGGTAAATGTGATCGACGGGTGCGCCTGATAAACTCTATGCATTAGCGTTGATAGGTTGGTTTGATCTTATGCAACTACCAAAATGTCGTCTACCTTACCATTAAAGTACGTAAGATCATTTATCTGTTGGCTAATTTGGGCAGTTTCTAGTTTGTACTTGAATATATTTGGTAGAAACGGGCCCAGGAACGTGTCTATAGCCAATCCGTCCGATTGCCTGTACATATTATTGTCAAATCTAGAGATATACAGCCTGACCGCAACTGCCCAAACCTTCCCCGACCCCGCCACCCCCCACTGACCCTGTTATAAATAACAACACATCTGTCCACCAACCAGCATTGTTTATATATTTCATTACCATATAAATGGAATCGCCTACGATTATTTATCGAAAACAAACGGATTTTCGCCAATTTATTTTCTGAACTTGCAATGTAATTTTTGCCAATTTTATTTTTCGAATAGAATGTCACTCTAACTAGAACTAGAATGGAACTAGAAACTATCCTAACTATAAGACGCCAAATAAAAGTAAGTTAAAGTCCCTTAACTAAAAAATAATCCAAAATACATATAAAAATATCAAACATAATAAGGAACTGAAAAGTATACTGTAAACGGAAATTAAATAAAAATATATTGGGTAAACCAGATAAAATCAATTAAAGTAAAGTTTTTAAATACACAAATTGAAGGTGTGCGTGCCAAAGCTCTGCTAATATAACCTCAGAACGGTAAGCTGGATGTCAGTGAACTTGGAGTAGACAAAGCTGCAAGCCACCAAATATTTTTTCAGGAATATCAAGAAATGAAATGAACTATAAAGTAAAAGTAAGTTAACCAACGTCCAAATTTTTCCTATTTAATAAACAATAATTAAACAGGAAACCGGAGTTAATTTCCGTGTTTATATTTTGGTGCAATATTTTGCTGCAAAGAAATTTTTAGTAAAAAAATTTCTGGGACACAGAAAGATTATTTCACCTTATGAACCCGCAGTTTAGGCAGTTTCCTTCTCGCATGTTCTATTCGGAAGGCTTTCAAGTTACCTTCATAAAAAATTGCCGATGGTAGCCCTTGTGGTCAAAACACAGCAGCAACATTATGCACCTATTTCAGGTAGGATCATATTTAAAGGCAGCAAGGCTGTCTTCGACATGCACCAGTATAGCATAGCTGGAGGCGCGTTGTTTCTTTGCCTATGTATGGTCAAGCTAACTCTCTTTTTATTAACTGTGTATTTATTGTAAAGGTTTGTACCTTGTTCATTCTGTACTATTGGATTAATAGTATCATGTTGCATTCACTGCTGTTATCGGTGGGGTATGACGTACGCGTTACTACTTAATGCAGATTCAGAGGCAACAGGATACTTGAATCATATGCACATCACGGTATGGTACAACGATAGCATCGTGCCCAAATGGCAATATATCTTTGATGAGATCACTTCAAATGTTGCAGACACGGCAAGTGGGTACTGCAATACAAATTAAAATTTCGCTTACGGAAACTAAGGTTTTGTTAGGTCGTCTACAGTATGGTTAGGAATATTGTTAGGAGTATGACGTCTATGGTTCGCCCGACTGCATACAATCTTTGATATACAGCGAAACCTTCAAATAGATTCGACAACAATGGAAATATTCGATGGAACATCGGCCCGATTGAATACCAGGACTTGGTTTCAATAAAATTGCATGTGAATGAGGCCGGGGTCTGTTGTAGTGAAAACATATGCGTTAGGGTATAGTTGGTGGACAAAGCATACACAGGGTCAGTGCTCCCTGCCTATCTGGTAAAAAATGTCGTTATGTTAGCGAGTAGCTATCAAAGGTGAAGGAATACAACTATTGAAAATTGAGAAAACAAACTACTATTCGATTGTCTTGCGCAATTCGTTAGTAAAGCAGTTCAGATAAACCGTCTACCTTTTGGGTTAGAGCGTTCAGAAGGAATAGATTAGAGCTCGCAGTTGGACGGTAATGGTCAAGTTCACATAACGTAGTGCTGTTGTGAACATTCTTTTGCGTTAAATAACCCTTTGTACAATTTTGATGTGCACTTAATGCGTGAAAATTTGAAGAAAAATCAAGTGTTTCTGGATGTAACTCCTTAGCATGCTAGCAGCAAAGGTTCTAGCTAAAATTACAGACAGAAGTGTCACCGATATAGGTTGGCTTCATGACACATCAAACGGTACCCTAGCAATCTAATCAGTGTTGAAATGGGCTGTAGAATACGACAAGCATTTTGAACGTTACCTGATATATAATTCACCAACGGTAAGTGGACGATGAGAGGAGCAGGGGAATAAGAATGGCATATTTGACCTCACAACACAATTGTTTTACCTTCTTCCTGCTGTCGTGCAGAGGAGTGTACTCCATTCACAATGTCAACGAACATCACAATGGGCTTCGTGACTTGACCGATACGAGGGCACCAACTTCGAACAAAGACAATTGTAGCACACCCAGTGCCCACACAAAAAACTCTTAGGTCAGTTGGCATTGAAGAGACGAGCAATCTTTACAAGAAGTCATAGTTTGGTTTCTTAATAATCATTTATTACCTAAGAGCTAATATATATGCTACCAAACTATCAAGTCAGCGAAAACAAGCTTATGACCGGTTAACTATAAAGTGTCTACTATTACTCAAAACAGAGAAAGGAAATAGTGTTAAACAAATATCTTCCAACGGTATGGCATGCTGTGCCAATGTGCGCGGACGCTGAGATTTTAGATTCTTTGGAAACCGACACATGTGGGATGGGGTCTGCCCTTCTTATTAAAACCCAATTCTGCACACATACCTAGCACCATATTTTCCTATTCAGATTCGCAGAATTGGTTTTATTATTTGTGTATATTGTGTGTATAAGCTCTCATTTCTGACGATGTACTCTTGGCTAAGAGAAAAATGTGATTGAATTCGCGAGCCAGGTGTCACCATGTTATGCATCAGACTCGCCCTGATAAAATTGAAATCAGGGCGTTCAGATTTTGTGATTTTGGCTGCTTTGATGAATTGCCACCCCCGAGATGCGTAGCGGAATAAATTTATTTTCCAGCACTCTGGAGGCTTCGTATACTCACATTTACCTACAGTTTATCTAAATGTGTACTGCCTACTTAATGTATACTGTCTAAGTGATGCAGTTAATTGACAGATTGATGTAAAAATGAAAATTGGCATTTAAGTAGATGGTTAAACAGGCATTTGAACTTGCTTTTCTGATTCACTGAGTTATAAAATACACCCTACCAGAAAATATTTTATTTTTGCTCAGTATATTGGAAGGGAATGGGCGCAAAATTTGGCAAAATCCAACGCTTTTAGATATTCAACGAATTGCCGGGATCTAAAACGCTGCGGACTAACAGTTCTTGCCTTTGCTTGTTGTACGATAAAGGAATAGTCATTAAAACCAGATAGGTTCTTAATATTTATTCTAAGAGAACGGAATACTTCCTTCGCATGCAGGAAACCGAGGTTAGTGCAAGAATGAGCTAGCAAATTGTTTCTATAAAATAAAGAGCGGATTCAGTTTACAAAATTCTGTTTTGCAAATCTCAATCTTTTTGTTTTTTTACCAAAATTAAGTTACTACCTTATAAGCCTGTAATTTGTTTTACCACACTGAAAATAAGGAAGGTAGACAAGCTTATGTATAATAACACCGCAGGCAGGTTGCCTATTTCCTCTGTCAAACCACAAGAAAAATCTGTCCAAGCAAATTTAGTATATAGTTTTGTAGAAATGAACATGTAAACCTGAAACGGACCAGGTAGAATGTTTATTTGTTTTCGTAAAATCATAATAAACATTCTGCCACTGTGACGTGCACTTTCAATATATGAACGGGACACAAAGTAAGAACATATACTGAAATCTCTTCCAGCACAAAAGTGCTAACTTCCCTTTTCAGCAAGAGATGTATTTTTTGCTTCAAAGGAAAGTCAAATACCGTCCGTATTATGCGATTTCTATCTTGACATAATCTCCGCAAAACTTAAAATACGCACATATTTGAGGTCGTTATATCTAAATTATGTTCCCTTTTAAGAGATATGTTGTTGTCAAAAGCTTTTTAAATTGATTCCAGGCATACAAATTTGCGATTGTTGTTGCAGACATTCATTTTCACAGCACTGAGTTGACAGGTTTGGATTATTCTAAAACCATGAGCCAGACAATCAGGTGCATTAGAAAATATGCCCAGGAACTCATGATTTTAATAGATGCATTTAATCAATATCGTCTTCTGGATGACTAAGTTAGCACGCAGAACAGAATCCTTAGTTATGGACAATTGACTGAAGCTAGTGCAATGGGAACAATGTTAACGACCACTTCAAGCATGATCTGAACCTTATTTTAATGGAAATCAAGAAAAATGAAGCAAGAAATAGGACGTAAGGATATTTCTCCTAGAGCACATGAACTGGTAAGTTTATGATTGCACTTGAGAATCACAGTTTTAGTTGGGAGTCTCTCAAAGGCATGTGCTGACCTGAGCCTACGAAACATCTTTATACTTTGCTAGTATTTATAAACAAAGACATATAAATTACTAAATCGCAGAATGACCATAAGCTTACTGCTGTGAGACCGTTGGTGATAGAATGTGAACTTTTTGTTAGTTTACAGGAATTTCCTTGTAGAAAATGCCTTAGATTTAATTCGAAAGGGCTATCTACTCTATAATATAAAAGTAAGTGGTCAATCACCCGCCATACTTTGTAAAGAGCTCACCGTTACTGGCCCGTTGGACAACCCACGACGCTGCTTATGCGATTCAAAAGTTGGTCAAGAGACCAGAAAGCTGTGGTCCGTTCCGTACCAAAGGAAAAATGGTGGGCGTTATTTGCATTCGCTGATGGTCTAGAAGGTGAAACCAGCTAATAAGACACAAGTAGCCTTTCCTATCTCCTGTTATTTTTGCCGGAATTCTTTATCTCTCTACAGTCGTTAGTGAGTAAGTAATTTACATAGTTGATTTGGTTGACACTGAGAGCATTATAGATTTAAATAAGGCTGTCCAGTATGTCACACCAGTACTTTTTCTTACCGATAAAATGTCACTAGGACATCACCTACTGACTGCACCCGTGATAATTACCATTACCTTTCCCATTATTTATACCGTGTATGATGATATGCATTAGTATCATGCTCGTCTTTCCGGTGATAGTTTAATTTGGCTATGCGTTCAAAAATTTTACAAGATATTTTTAGTCAAAATAGAGTACTGGCAATTGGGTTTACGTATTTTGAGTCACATACAAAGGCTGACTTGGGCTCAAATGTCTAGTTAAATAGCATACATATTTTCATTTATTTCTACATTATACTTTATTTGGGCGGTATTAAGTTTATTACCAAGACATTTTACCAATTATTTAATGTTTGGCCTATTGTTTGTCAACCAAAATTGAGCCATTTATAACAAGCTTATTTGATTTTGCTGTTTATTTTCAGTTTAGTTTTTTGGTTATTAGTAGATTTTTTACTATTATATTAGTTTAAGATTTTTATCCTATCTTAGGCACTTTAACTTATATTTGTTTATTTATTTTAGCAATACAATTGTTGATTTTTCCGTTTACTTTAAGAATTAAAAGCCACATTCACTTGTTCTTTAAGCTAACACATGGGCTGTTTTACTTTACATTTACGTGGTTAGTCTATATTACGGTTTAATTATAATGTATTTTCCAGTGCATTATTATGCTTAATTAATATTAAAGATTTATACAGATGTTAAGTTTAAATCTTTAAACACCTTCGAAGTTAGCAGAATCCAGTTTCATTTAGTTTAACTTATTTCAGCGGAGTTTGGTGCAGGAAACTCAGAGGTAATTCAAACTTGGACATCTCCTGAAGCTGCTCCAAGTTCGTTCAAATGCTTCACCTTTAGCAAGAAACCAATAAAATTCGCAAGGAAACTCAATTGGGTCCATGAAACTACGGTTTTCAAGCAGAAATTTTGCCAAAGCAGAAATATGGAAAAACTTCCATCATTCAAAATCGACTACTTGAACGCGTTAGTTTGACAATTGACTTGCTATCATGAGAAAGAACATGCTGCAAAATTTCCATAAATTGCTCAACGACGATTTTCTTCATATAAAATTCCCTGTGGAAGAAATCCACAATGGCGATGTTAGCGATGGAATGGGCAGAAGTGGCCGCTTTGTAGTGTGCTAATCAAGGAAATTATCGATGGCCAATAAGAAACAACAGTTAACAGGAGGGTGGCAAAAATGGCACACTTTCTCAGTTCACATAACAAATTTCGAGTAAGAGGCAAACGAAGATGGACAACACATACCAATTGGGTCCAAACTCACTTCAGCAACCCGAAAGGAAAGGTTATTGATGCCCCATATCTCCGCTGGCCATGTAGACAAATTGCTTAAATGTTGGGGACTCAATATCCCAATGAAACGTATTTTTCCTTTATCATCTTTCGCTCTCTCTCTCTGTCTTACCCACGGGCTTTATTATTTCACGTAAACATATTATCGAGCGCAATCTCTGGTTTATTGCTTCTCTAACTAGGAAACTTCAGGTTCATCTGAGGGCGTTTTCTGAAGCTTACATCATTATTTCTAGCAAAGAAAGGGCGCTCTAGACGCGAATGTTTAACATTCTCAATTTATTCTCAATGCACACAACGGATACAGTTGAATTTAATAAAATATAATGAGAACAAATTCCGCTTCAGCGGCCACGAGTTAAACTGTGAGCATTCATTGTTGACTGCAAGGCCACTTCTGATTGGCTCACGGCGGCATTCAGTTGACTTGAAACAGCAATTACAACAGCGTGATTTAAGCATGCGTCTCAGTAGCCAATCAGCTTGACAATGGACCTAGGAGTTCCATCACGCTAGCAGGTATATAAAGGGTCACTTTTAAGCAACTGGCCATCATTGTCTTAGCTCTACCTAATGATGCAGTAAGTGCCCGCATTCTTAATCTAAAACACTTTGCCTTTTATGACATTAATTTAATCAGTGTACGTTTTTTTCCGTAGATTAAGTCTACTTCGTCTGGCGATGGTCGCACTTCTAAGTGTGGCTTTCATCTCTGGTGGGGATCATCATTAGACGAAAGCAGGGGCCAATCGCAATAGCCCTTGCGGCCAAAGTTTCCAAAAGATGAGTCGGCTTAAGTGCCTCAGTTGCATACGGCAACGTGCAGGATGAAAGCTGGAAGCAAACAAACATGACTTATATTGCAATTTTACTAAAAAGTACCCCAATTGCTGGCAGTGTGCAAGAAAAAAACAACGAAGAGATGTATGGACTGCGGGCAGGAAAGGCCACAATACTGTCATACAAGCATCTTAAAAAGGCGTGCAGAGATGTTAAAAAGAATGAGCTTTGAAAGTGAGTTCCCAGTTGCTATGAATGATCGAGGAAGATAAGAGGTTGCGGGAATAATAATGAGTTTTAAATATGCGCAGGGCTTATGTGGTATTAATTACGATAAAAAATGAAAGTTTTTCTCATTTTTACCGTTGGACCGGTGGTGGTGTTTGGACTGTTTTAGTCGTCCGTAGGCATTATTAAGGATCGGTTGAATGCGACTACAGAAAAACTGCCAGCAACAGCCCGTTTAAAATCCTACAAAAGACATCGGGCTAGACTGGGTGCCGTTATTTTTTAATCAATTAAAAATTGGGATTCCTAATTGTATTTGTTTATATAGGCTAAAATGTAAAATTTACGCTGAAAAAAGATAATAAATGTGCATGGTATTCATAGTAATACTAAGCTTATGATAAGTGATTTGAAAAACGGACGATGCTTAATGTTCATATGTACATTGTGGACCAACAACTAAAGGAAGGGAGAGGAAAAACAGAATTTTAGAAAGATTGTATGACTTGGCCTAAGGAAATATTTAACTACACTAGCTCGTTTGATAAGTGAGTAATATATCAATGCCTAGGATTCTTACCAATCTTTATTAAACGTCGCCGTTGATGAAGGCACTAAGGATGCATAGTTGGCAGGAGCTGAAAATTTCTGTGATGCAATAAATCGAAATAAGCTAACACGATGGCTAAGGGATTTTGGGTAGCAATCCTTCGTTTCGAATATAGCAGACAAAGTCAAAGCGTCAATCTGCACCTGTGCAATTTTGTTCTACTAAGATTTCCGTGTGGGCCTGCGACGCACCTTGTTAGCGTCGAACTCTAATTGCATCTCTGTGTATCCTACCTTGGGACGATAGCAAACGAAATATAGACAAGAGGCATTACACTTTTATCGAAAAAAATACTTCTTTGGGAATGAAGCAACCGGAGTCAAGGGAAAAGTCTGCAGCTGCCCAATTGCGCGGTACCAGAAGTAGACATAAGGCTTACCTTCATTAGAGAAGGGCAAAGAATGACAGCTGAGACCGGCTTACGTACAATTTAGGGCTCTGGGACTACTTTTGAAGTAATTATCCCTTTGGGGCGATGACAAACGCAGGCACGCGACTTATTAATCGCGTGTTAGTAAGATTTCAGTGCGTGGTTAATGGTAGACTGTTAGTTGCAACCTTTAGTTCGCTCTCTGCGTCGTACCTTGGCACTATAGCAAACAACATTAAGGCACGTGCTGCGGCACTGATTGAAGGCCAAAAACGTGAGTTTCATTCAAAATAATTTCGCCTTCTGAAATGCATATAGTATTACTAGCCGATGACGCCTAACAAGGCAGACAAAGGCCTTCCTAGTGTCCCTTGTCTTTGCTGGTAATGTCCTTCTGCCTATATCCTAGCCGCCTCGCGGTGGAGGCTAGGGGCGAGTGGGTCCTCTGACAGATCGGTGTACTCGTCTTTGCCACAGTATGCATGCAAGTATGTGTTTAATGCCATCCACTTCAGAGAATACAGAAGTCCAGTTTGGCGAGTATATGTACGTGTTCTTGCGGCAAATTCTCGTCAGCCTTTACATGTTTATAGAAACTGGGTGCGAGTTTAAAGGTATTCATTTTTCCGGACAAGATAGTAGTGGAAATGGAGGTGGGGGTCGATAAGCGAATGCTGGTTTTAAGGGTAGGGTTTGATGAAACAGTCTAGGGGAGAGGAGAGAGGGAGGTGGGGGGGGGGGAGACAGACATAGCGTGGATGACTACATGCCGTTAGGTGATTGTGGGCCATGCCAACTGTGGGGCTTGCAGGAAGTTCCTTTGTGCACACAAAGCGGCCTTCATCAGCCTCTAAACTGGCAACTGGCAGGATGCATTGGACCGAAGGCGATGCTGGATCGGGGTTCAGCAGGCGTTATTGGGAATGCTCACCCATAACACATGTCCCACGTTCAGATCTAGTGGCAGGCTTAGCTGGGTGTGTGCTCACGCCGAGCCAGCCATCTGCCTCCTTTGTTCATGACACTGAGCTCAGTTGATGGGGGTGTGTGTGTGTGTGTCGTAGCCCATAGTTGGATCAGGAATCCCCGCCGGAATCCAAACTGGGAGTAGTTGGGAGACGGAGAAAAGCCGCGACCTCGACCGGCTTGAGCCACAGGTCCGTGGGAGTGAGGAGGGTGCCTGGCCGAGAACTGCAGGCGAACAGATTACGGCAGTCATGCGGCGAGACGCCGCAGTCGGGACAGCAGTCGGGTATGGATGGGTCGAGCCGGTGCTGGTACTGCCGAAGGAGCATACAGTAGCCACTGCGTAGCTGCGCCAGAGTACAGCGAGTAACCCTCGGGAGATGTCGTTCCGAGGCCGCGATCGGAGGCGGATAGCCACCCAAAAGGACCGGGGGACGGTAACCTCGTTTCTCCTCGACAACGACTCTCTGGTGGAGACGCTGGAAGCCTGTCTTGGTGGCAGAGCTATCAACAGGTAGATCCGCGAGAGACGAGGCAACAGCTTCCTTGTGGAGTGCTCGAATAGACGGCCGGACGTTGCGGCAGGGCTCGGGAGCGGTGCAACGGTGATGATTGGGATGGCCGGGTTGCGAACAACTCCACCAGAACTGCTGGCTAAGGAGAGTGTTGTGATTGGCGACCGGTAGAACAGAAGCCTCCGCATGAAGATGATCTATAGGCGACATTTTATAGCAACCCGTGATCGTGCGGAGGGCAGCGTTTTGGGCTGACTGGAGGCGGCGGAGGCTGGAAGAGCTCATCGTAGGAGACCAGATTGATGCCGCATAAGTGAGGTGCGGCTTGGCCAGCGCCTTGAAAGCAGTCGACAGAGTCTCTTTCGCACAGCCCCAGGATGTGCCTGCTAGAGCCTTGAGGACCTTGGTGCAGCGGCTTACTTTGCTTGCGGTCTCCCTGGCATGGTCTGCGAACGTGAAGAGCGGATCAAAACGCACACCAAGGAGTTTGGGCTTGCGGACGAGCGGTAAGGACGCCCCATTGACGGTGATGACCGGGTGACGATTGAACTACTTCGGATCAAGCGTAAAGACAGTTACGGACGACTTGGCTGCCGAGATCGTCATTCCGCGCTGGGTGAGGAAGTTTTCGACAACAGGCATGAACTCCGTGAGGAGCTGTGCAGCCTGATCGATGTCATGGTGCCGGCAGAAGAACGTAATATCGTCCGCATAGGATATCACTTGCACAGGTGCCCGGGGGAGTGGGAGCTCTCGCATTTAGATGTTAAAGAGCGTCGGGCTGAGCACAGAGCCTTGAGGGACGCTACAGGACTGCTTACGGGGCTTGGAGAGAGCGCCCCGGAAGAGGACACGATCGTGACGGCCACGGATGTAAGCCGCCAACCATCGGACCAGGCCAGTCGGGACGTTCAACGAGACCAAGTCCTGCAGGAGCTGATCGTGGCGGACGCAGTCAAAGGCTCGTGACAGGTCAATTGAGACTGCCACGGTCCGCGAAGCGGGCTTCTGTTGATTGAAGCCCTCGAGGATAGCGTCGCTGAGCTCGAAAAGCGCCGTTGTAGTTCCACGACCCGATCGGAAACCATGTTGGTGGCAAGATAGTTCCGCCACAGACGTCAGAATTGGGTGGATGAGCCGTTCCAGGATCTTCGCCAATGGACTGAGGAGGGCGATTGGACGATAAAAGGTCGCTAGGCAGGGGTCCTTACCCGCTTTGACCAGAGGGATGATGATCGACTGGCGCCAGCAATCAGGGATGATTGAAGTTCCCAGTGAAAGGTTGAAGAGGGCGGCAAGGTAGGCAGCCACCTTCGGGCCGATGTGGCGCACATGGATAGGCGCCAGACCATCTGGTCCTAAGGCTTTCGAAGCTCTCATTTTCTTGACGGCGGTGAGGATGGCATCAGCCGAAAAGGAAATATCTGGGGGCGGGGCTTTATGGAGGAGGCGAAGAAGGGGGCGTTGGCTTTTGGGACTGGGCGCCGAGCGGGGTGAGAACAGCTTGTTCATCTTCGCGGTGATATTACCGTTGTTGGAAATGAACTTACCGTCCCCAAAGCTAATAGACTGGTTTGATGTATCAGCCCGGGGTTTGGTCAGGTTGCGTAAAAGCTTCCAAGTGGCAGCTGAGTTGCCGCTGAAATTAAAATCTGAAACTAGTTCATGCCAGCGTTGGCGTTTGCCATCGTTGATAGTCTTAGTGATTAAGCCATTCAGTTCGCCAACGCGCGGGTCACTGGCATCACGCGCTCGTATTTCGTCTCTCTCTCGTTCCAGGCGGGAGGCTTCGGGCGGATAGTTAGGACGAAGAAAGGGAATGCGGCCGTTAGGGATGTGGTGACTTGCTGCTGCCAGGAGTAGTCGACGAAGGGCTCGCTCCGCCATGTGGACACAGGTGGGAGGCGGTAAGCCATCGATCTCGGCTTCGCATTCGGTCGTGAACGCTGCCCAATTGGCTTTCTTGAAATTAATGAAGTGCCGGTTGGGGGCCTTGATACGCTCGGCGGCGGTGGCCAATTCGAGCACAATGGGGAGGTGGTCGCTACCCAGGCTGATTTCCGTCTTCCACATGGTGGAGGCTACCAGACTGAGACTGGCAAGGGAAACATCGGGCGAGCTGGAGGCGCCGTTGGTCGGGAGCCGCGTTTGGCTGTTCTCGTTGAGAACGGCAAAGGGGGCGTGTTCTATTTCATCAGCCAGAGCTTCTCCACGGGAGTCGGCTGCCAAGTTAGAGCACCATAGGTCATGGTGAGCGTTGAAGTCACCTAACACCAGACTGTCTCCAGAAGGTAAGTAGGGAGCGATAGAGGCGGTGAAACCGGGAGAACAACTGGAAGTTGGAGGAATGTACACGTTCACGACGGTTAGCGGCGCCGGGCCAATGTCAAGGGAAATCGCCAGTACTTCCGTGGGATCGGCTCCAAGCAGGGGAAGCTGGTGATGGGCAATGGATTTGTCCACCAGGAAGGCCAAACCTTCGCCTTTGTTGCGGCCGCGGTCGCGACGGACAATCGTGTAATCGGCACAGGAAGGGACCTTAGTGGAGTTAGACCACTTTGTCTCTTGGATAGCCGCCACAGCTATGCTGTGCGAGCGCATGAAGGCCAGGAGCTGGTCAAGCTTCCCAAGGAGGCCGTTGGCGTTGAATTGTAAGATCTTAAGACCAGGTGGTGAGGCAAGGTCGGAGACCAGAAAATTTGGGTTCAGGACTGGACAGGCTGGAGGCATGGAGATCGGTGGGGGCACGGGACAGCTGGGACACGCGAAGGCGGGCGACCAATCGGCAGCCGTGGCGAGGCCACTGCAGCGGAGATGGCACCAGCCATTGCAGGAGCCGCAACGTACAGACCAGTCGCGGCGGCCCAGACGGACTCGGCAGGACGAGCAGTACCAGAGAGGTCCAGGGTTGGCCTCGATTCCGGCGGCGAGGAGGAGGAGTCGGAGCAGCGTGGCCGGGAGGGGCTGTTCCGTCATCAAAAACATGGATTGGGCGGAGGGGAGAGTTGATCCAACGTAGGGAGATGGGTGTAGCAGACCTTGGCCGCCGGGAGGGCGGGTGGGAACGCGGTTCGTAGACGCGTCTGCTGTGGTTCCCAGTTGATGGGGGTGAGAGAGTATGGTAAATACGACGCAATTTCGCCTTCGCTCTAAAGTAATAGACAGAAAAGGAGAGGCGTTTCGATCACCGGAATCATCATTTTATTCGTCTGAGCCTTAGTGCTCTTACAGGAGTCCATCGTTAGAGATAAAAGGGTCAACGCAAAACAAACAACAGTTACGGGGAGCAGGGGCCAATCAACCTTTATGGGGCTGGGGGGTATTAACCACCATTGCCGCCAGTGCGGAGATGCCTGTGGAGGGCGATTCATACCAGCGCCAGGTCGATAAATCGATTGACTGAGTTCGCATCGGAGGCCCAGGCTTCAATCAATTCTCAGACTGTCTTGCTGCCGGCGTGGGCGAGTACCTTCGCGGCTGCGTCGTTAAACTCGTGATCGGTCTCGTAGACGTGGGCAACCGTTTGTCGTACTGCATCACCCCGTCTGACAGCTAGCCTTTGTTCGTGTGTGTGCGAACCAAGCATGCGTCTAGTCTGTCCAGTCCAGTCCTCGCAGCTGCGAGGATAAACACCCACGCTGACAACAAGACAGGCCGAGAAATAATTGAATCCTGGGCCTCAGATGAGAACGCAGTCAATCGATTTATCGATCTGGCGACGGCATCAGAATTAATTGGAGTCTTTTTTTGTAAGAGTTGCGAAAATTCCCATCAGGGAATTCAAAGTTCAGTTTGGCGAGTATACGTGTACTTTTGACAAATTCTCATTAGGCCTTACATTTATATGGAAACTGGGCGCGAGTTCAAACGTGTTCGTCTTCTCGGACAAGTAGGTCGTGGGGATGGGTGTAGGGATCGATAAACGAAGGCTGGTTGTGAGGGTAGGGTTTGATGGAGCAGTCTAGAGGAGGGGGGAGGGATACAAACAGAGCGTGGATAACTGCATGCGGCTAAGTTACTGTGGGCCACACCAACTGTGGGGCGTGTATGAAGTTCTTTGTGCACACAAAGCGGGCTTCATCAGCCTGATAGTGGCCGCTTCTGCAGTTGATAGCAGTCGCTGGCCCAGGGGCTTCGGATCATTTGGTGGGACCCTATAGATCCCTTCGTTGGGGTCCACCCGATGTCCGGAATCAACCATGTGCGCCAGAATAGAGCTGTTTATGCTCCTGACTTCACCGTTTCTCAGCCATGCCGGGAGGTGTTCCTTTATTCTTTTGGATAGGCGCCGGCTCGTATGACCAATATAACCTGCTCCACAGGCACAAGTGAAAGAGTAGATGCACATTGAGGTGGTCTGAGCTGGTTGCCCATCCTTTCTATCCCCATGTAAGTTTGAATTGGTTGAGAATAATACCTGAACTGAGGCTGCTGGGAAGTTCTTCCAACGGCTTGGTCAAGGCGTCTTTTCAGCAGTTCACTTGCCGTATCCCCTCAAAAGGGGACTTTTAGGAATAGTGTTTTCTTCTCTATAGTAGGTGCGGTGGTTCTTATTTGTTTTACAGCCATATTCCTTGAAATAAATCTCTCAGGATATTCATTTTCACGCAGAAGGTCCTCGATTTTCTTGAGCTCCTCCTCAATACTGTCTGCTGAGCAAATTTTCCTAGACCTTTGCACTAATCATCGCATTAGATTTTGCTTCTGTTGAAGTTGTACGAAACTGTTAAAATTCGTGTACTGTCCAGATGCATGCTCCGTCGGACGCTACCGTCAGGTCTGCGACTTAGGAGGAAGTCCAAGAACGGAAGCGAACCTGCCTTTTCCACCTCAAGTGTGACCTTAATGGATGAGTGTGCTTGGTTGACCGCATTAAAGAGTGCGCCTACGTCAGTTACGGTTGCGGCGATCGCGAAGATATCATCAACGTGGTGGCCATAGAGTTTTGAGGTAAAGCGTGACGAAAATTTGTCGAAAATACACGTATACTCGCCAAATCGGACTTCTGAAATATCTACTGGGAATTTTCGCAAATCTTAATCTATCCACTTCGTTTGCTACAACCACCTTAAACGGATCAATATATATAGTCGAGAATCGGGATGTTTTGTATTGAGTCGTCAAAAATCAAGTGAAGCCATGTTTAAGGAATGCATATGAGTTTTCAGAGGCAGAAGGGTAACTTGAAATTAAAAAACTGGTAAGTATCTATAGTGAGGTTCCCACAGCACACGCAAAGCCGACTCTACTCCAATACAGGCACCAGGCTTTAGAGGTTAGAATGGGTGGTGCGCATTGGCGACCGATTTAATGTGCAATAATCACGTTAATTTAAAAAAAAAGGTTGTGCGGGCCAGTTGAAGGATGTGTGCTGACCTCGGTCGAGAACATTGAGGTTCATTTTAATGTCATCGCTAACCCCTAAGAGACCAACGACTGGCGCGTGTTCGTCGGAGAAGTTATTTTACGAACTCTTGTTTATAGTATTGTAAGAACATAATATGATATTTTTATAACCTTGGGTGTGCCAGCGTTGACACTGGTTAGGTCCCACATTTATGTGTTAGAAAAAAAGGCAGAACAGTATAGTAGATGATAGCTTACTGTCACTAGTTCTGCTTGTTAGTCAGTTTTCTCTTTTATCTGTCGGTCAACAGTGTGTGTTCTGTCATCGGTCTCGGCCGAACATATTTTCATGTCTCCGGCAGCAGAATGTCAGGTCGTGGGTAGTGCGTCTCAAAAACAGAGTGCGGTTTGCACTCGCGGAGTTATATTCAAGGACCAACCGCCCTTGTTCTATTTTAGCCCCTCTGCATGCAGTCCGCATGGGGTGTCTGTAGGATGACACATCGCAACCTCAGTGACGCGCGCACGTGGATTCCTCCGTTCGTGGCCATTTTAATGCCTGACCTCAGAACCTTTCCCGCAGCTAATAATGCGTCATCGGTTGTCGGCCTTTGAGGATCCCTCCCTTTGCCTGCTCCAGAGGCGCTGGTGGCTTGTTCGATTTCTTTGTACTCCTTCCCTCAGGATGGCCCGAATCATGACTCACGTGGTCGGCCGCAGCTTATTCACGCCAAAGTTTGACCGTCGATTTCGGCGATTTCTATTGCGTGCTTCAGCGAGAACCTGCGACTGAATATAACACGTTCACCACCAGCAGGTTGCAAACTGATGTGATAACTTTGGGCAGCCGTGCCAACTTATCTGCCTTGTGCTGCGTACCCGTGAATTTAATCTCGCCCGCAGACCAAATGAACTGCTCGTCCATGTGTATCCGTTGTAGGCCTTAGTTACAGTTTCTTTGGCGAATGCAATATACCATTCAGTTGAAAACGCTTTTGAGTACACGTCACCACCTTACACGTGAGCCTAAAATCTATCGCCTTTAAAATAGTATCGACAAATTGTGAGTAGCATTTTTCTTCCAAGTTACTATTGTCTGGAGTTTGAGTGATGTAACTTTAGTAACTTTACCAAAGAAAGACGCCCGTTGAATACTGCTCGGCTAATTGTTAATGTTTTGCCATAACAGTTGCTACGAAGAGACCAAGTGCATTTGATCAGATGGATGGATGGATGGTGAAAAGTAATATCTGTCAGGTTTTTGGGTAATATGCGAGGTTAATGTTGAACATCAATTTAGATTTTTCGTCTACAATGCCGATCGCAAATAATGAAAAGAATGTATATGCTCTTCTAAGGCCAAATAAATTTACATTTTTGACAGGGTGTGTGGCTTCGTGAGTGAGACTTTTATACTGTAACGAGCCTGAAAGTATTAACGTCTGCTTTTTTTTCAATCCCTGGCGACAAGGGGAAAAAGCCACATGCACATACAAACCTGCGAGGATTGCCTGATTTTGCATGATGTCCTATTCGACGACGTTGCGGTGGACGTATAATTTAAGTCTCAGAACAGCCTACCTTAAATGCACTTAGCTTCATTTTTTGTCTTACGGTTAGGATATGTGTTAGCTATAAGTGAGGGTTAGGGTTCTGCAACCCAAATGTTAACTTCTAGCGACTTTTGTGGTAGCAATGTGAGAAAGAATAAACTTATGTTAGAATTCCATTCTTCGTGCATTTTCGTCCGTTTAGCTAGTACAGGACCCAATTCAAGAGACTTTATTTAGACGTTACAGGATGCTCTAAGTGAATAGTTTGGTCTCGCTTCCAGTCCATTTACAGATATGGATGGCATTTTGTAAAAACTTTCAGACTAGAGGTCAAATGTCTGCTACTTTTCTTTGGCACATTCACTTCATCATCTTAATTATCAATTTAAGCCTCACGCTGAAAATTGTTCAGTCAAGATTTGATGTTTTTTGTCAGACAGCGGAACTATTAGGGGGTTTGGCAGATTTGCATAATTTGGGTTAGGGTCAACTTAAATCAAGCAAATCTGCCAAACCTCTTAATAATTAAGTCAGCCTTGTAGTCATTCTGGTGGATTCTAGATGATTGCTTAGGAAATCCTGCTTAGGCAGTCAGCTTGCTGTTCCGTATTGGTGGATTCCATATGGGTGGTAAGGTTGGGCAGGTAAGATCAACCCAATTGTGATTAAATTCATGGCGCGAGGTGGGGCGTTTGTAGCTGAGCGGTTAGAGCGTTGGCCGCCGAAAAAAGCCTTCACTGATACGCGGGTTCAAATCCCGACGAATCTCTCGAAGTGTTTCACAATTGGCTCAACTCAGACAGTGGAACATTGGTTAACGAGCGTTATCCCTTCCATTTCCGAGCTCGTCATGCGAAAGGGTCGGCTTGCGAAACGCAGCCAATGAAACTGCACCGCTTCACAGATTGGCAACAGGTGACCAAGGACCCATGGCCCGTGGTGCAAGACTAAACGGTGGACACAGGCACGCGACACTCCTACACGCACACACATAACTCGTTAACTGAGTGGAAGCTCGTCAATCGAAATAATTTTTCGACCAGTGACATGCTCGTACATGGAGCCACTCTTAACCCGACAGTCCACTGTATTTGCTACTACGTAAGGAGCTGTCTTCTATCTGGTGAGCGGTAAAACCTGCCACGTAGTAATCAGATACTTGGTTGATATGCTAGGTTTATGTGGACGTTTATTCAGATTTTCCATCTTTTAGAAAACTACGATGCTGATCGTGAAATGGAAAGTACTTTGAATGCCACCCAAGGGCCGGATATAATCACTCTTTTGACGGCATGTGGCTTTGTGAGTGAAGCTTGTAGACGATAAACAGAGCAGAGATTCTATGAGACAGAATTGCTAGTTGTGGTGTCCGAAATGGCGGTTGCAGTAGCCGCAGTGATCGATTAGAGTGGTTTAAACTGGTCCGCGTTAGATGGTGGTATTAATTGAATGGTAAGGCATCTCTCTATCTCGATTTGTTTCTATAATCTCCTGTGTATTTTACTTTAGACGGTGGTATTAATTGAATGGTAAGGCATCTCTCTATCTCGATGTGAGATAGAGATAGAGAGATGCCTTACCATTCAATTAATACCACCGTCTATAGTAAAATACACAGGAGATTATAGAAACAAATTTGCACCTACCTTCCATTATGAAATTGAAAAGAATTCACGGATGCACCAGTTATTGGCATAAAGTGAAGGTAATTGAATTGAACTAAATTAAATGTACTGCCCAAAGTCGATATCTTCGTATTATCTCAACATAGATGTTATTTCCGGCTGAACAAGTTTGAAATTCTCCGCACCTTTTCTCCTACGAGACTCCCGTCCAAAAATGGTTGTTTATCGGCTTCCGAAGGCTACCACTCCCTCCTGGAATGCTGTCTACCCATGACTTAATACTGCCCTCCCCCGGTCTCGGCCCTTTGTTGACACTTTCACATTATGACCAGCTTGACGGCGGTGTCGACCCAGACGTCTGTTCCCCCCTTTTGACCCAGTGCCCGCGGCCGATCCGAGACCCACTCATCAAGTCACTCCACCACAACTGCCTGTCAAGCGCTTGCATCCCCCCCTTGGCCCAAAAAACATTGTCTCTGTTCGCGTCTGTCCACCCTCCCCACCCTTGGACTAGTGCATTCAGACCCATGGGAGCCCCCAGGAACCGACTCCTGGGATCCTATAAAACTGGACACACCCATTTGACGGATTCCCTTTGCTTTTGACGTGGAATATCCATTGTGAATGTTTGTGTATTTATTTTGTACTATTTTCTCTTAATAGTACCGTACCACCTTGATAGTTTTTATCACTGGTTTTGGCGTACGCGTAACTGCTGGATACAGTTGGAGAAGTAAAGGGACGAAACATAGAAAGTGTCAGGACTGAAGACTACTGGTTGCCTTACCATAAAAATGACATTTTAAATTAGCTGCTTGATGAACTGGTACGAAGTTAAAAACGAGTTTGCCAGATCTTTATTCCCACAGACAAATTGTTAGTTTGATTTGAATAAGATCGAGTCCCAAGCTCGAGTCACACAGAGGCCAATATGAAAAACACTGTAGAAAAAGTTTTTCAACACCCACAGGGACGGCAGCACTGTATTATTGTCCAGGGCCTAGAAGAATGTACTTCAGTCAGTTCAGACCATAACGCGGAGGACATGGCATCCTTCAACCGTGTTCTAAACGATCTGTTCGAGCCAGGTTTGGAATTTCCAGTTCTGAAATCATTTCGGATCGGAAAAAACCTGACGAGGCCACAGGTACGCCGCGACCACGACCTCTAAAAATTATGATGCAAAATAACGAGCACGTTAAACTGATCTTATCAAAAAGACCAGCCTTCGCCAGTCACACAACGACGCTTTTTTTAGCCGGAGTACTCTCTATCAGAACGGCTCAAAGGTCGGGAACTTGTGGCAAAATTACTTTCGAGCAGAAAAAATGGCGAGACCAGCCTGGTAATCTCGAACGGGAAGATTATTTGCAGGAATATGAGGTTCTTGAACCAACCGATAATACTTCGAACAATGGCCTGAGCGTGGCTTACACAGCCAATGCCAAACAAAGTTCAAATTCCACCGAGACAAAATTCGTCAAAAATATGTTGCTTAAATTCTTCTACACCAACGCACAGAGTCTGTTGTCCAAGTTATATGAACTAAAAGTGCAGATATATGACCTTTCTCCCGACATTATATCTGTGACAGAAACCCGGCTGTCTGAAAACGTGGATGACCGTGAAGTGGCACTACCTGGCTTTAATCTGTTCCGGAGAGATAGAAGAGGGCGCCAAGGAGGAGGAATTATAACTTACTTCAAACATGGAGTGCTAGTCTCGGAAAAAACAGAGCGGATTCATTGCAGCACCGAGACCATCTGGCTTTCTATAAAGGTACCGGAATCACCCAGCCTGGAAGTTCTGACCGTGTACCGTCCGCCTAGACATGATCATGAGGCTGACACTGGTCGCCTAGAAGAGTTAGCGAGATTAGCTGCTCGGCCCGACGTTTTGATTATGGCAGACTTCAATGCCCCGCTTATCGATTGGGGTTCATCATACGCACGAGGCCCAGAGCAAGCATTCGACTGGCGTTTACTAGCTCTGACACTTAATGCATCCCTCAGTCAACACGTTCAATTTCCCACCAGGGTGCGTGAGGGGCAGCAATCAAACTGCCTGGACCTGGTACTTACGAAATCGCTGGACAGCATCGACGAGGTGCAATCTCTACCTCATCTAGGTAAAAGTGATCACATCGTTCTAAATTGGGACTATTCTATATTTTCGGTACCCGAACAACCCACTAAGATTAGAAGGAATATTTGGCGTGGTGACTTTGATCAAATGAAGGCCGAAATAAACAACATAATTTGGGAATTGGTTTTTTCTGGCAATATAACTGATGATTGGGGATGGTTCAGTGAGTTATTGCATACTCTCCTGAGAAACCACTGTCCGATTACACGGAAGAAGCTAAACAACAAACCTCAGTGGCTGACTCAAGCGCTGAAGAAAGAGATAAATAAAAAGGGTAGATTGTTTCGAAAATATAGAGCAGACAGAATCCCGGTATCCCTAAATGCATACAAAACGCAGAGGAACCTCGTGAAGCGACTTATCTTCAAAGCGCGCAAAGACTTTGAAAACGATTTACTAAACCGGGCAGTTAAAAATCCGAAGCTATTTTATGGCTACTTAAGAAAGACCACACGAAACCGAGACCCAGTTCCCCTTCTGAAGGCAAGCGATGGAACAGAAATGAGTGAGGATGGAGCAAAAGCTGAGCATCTTTCACAATTTTTCAAATCGAACTTTATGACTGAAATCGGATTAATTCCTCCAAACTATGGCTTAGATGACGGTCCAAAGATTGAAAATGTGGCCTTCGCCGAAACAACCGTTCTTCAGGAGTTAATGTCACTAAACGACTCGAAATCATCCAGTCCCGATTAACATCCCGCCTAAATTACTGAAAGAACTTGCTGGGGAGCTAGCCAAACCGCTTTCTATGCTTTTCAGTACCTCGTTTAACGCAAGTTGTTTACCCGCCGATTGGAAATCCGCACGGATCACACCGTTGTATAAAGGCGGCAGAAAGGTTTCTGCAAACAGTTATAGACCAATCAGTCTCACTTCGATTGTTGCAAGATTATGGAAAAAGTAGTTAAACGAGAGCTGATGCGTTTCTTAGAGCAGCATAACCTTCTATCGGATTCGCAACATGGGTTTCGCAGAGGCAGGTCCTGCGTGACGAACCTGCTCCATTGTTTGCAACGCTGGACTCGGGCAGTTGATGGAGGAAATCCACTTCATGTAACCTACATCGACTTCAAGAAGGCTTTTGATGGGGTCCCACATCAACGACTTCTGCACAAACTCAGCCAAATAGGTGTTCGAGGAAATCTGCCGAAGTGAATTCAAAGCTTCTTACTTGGCCGCTCTCAAACTGTCCATATTGGTGACCAGCAGTCGGCAGACGTTGCAGTCGAGAGCGGTGTCCCCCAAGGCTCTGTCCTTGGCCCTATACTGTTCATTATGTACGTCAATGACTCCGTCCGTGAACTTGACTTCGATGTGGCTATTTTTGCCGATGACATTAAGATTTGGAACGTCATCAGAAATTCAGCTGACGAAGAACATTTGCAGCTAAACCTTAACCATCTTCAAACTTGGTCTCAAGACTGGCTTTGGCCGTTTAACGAGAACAAATGCAGTATCCTACGAGTTGGCCGACCCAGCTCTCAGAACCCCATGGTTTACAGCCTTAATTGCATCCAACTGCAAGAAGTGGACGCGCAGAAAGATTTGGGAGTATGGATCTCTACGTCTCTTAAGCCCTCGCTGCACTGCGCAAAAGTAGCCAAGTCTGCGATGTCCGTCCTCTATCTTGTCAAAAGGGCTTTCTGTGCCTTCGATAAAGACTGCTTTGCTGAGGTCCTTGGAACATTTTTGCGGCCGAAGTTGGAGTTCGCAATACAAGCATGGAAACCCTGGACCGCGAAAGACCTAAATTCCCTCGAGAAGGTCCAAAGGCGCGCGACCAAACTGGTTACCGGTTAGAGCTTTTTACCCTACAAAAGACGTTTAGCTCATCTCGATCTATTTCCGTTAAGTTACAGACAGCTACGTGGTGATCTGATACAAGCATTTCGTATAATGCGCGGGCAGGACTTCTGTCTTCTACCTGGTGACTTCTTCGAGTTAGCAACCACGACGAACTTAAGAGGGCATCTCTTCAAACTACGCATAACAGGGGCCAAACTAGACGCACGCAAATTCTTCTTTGGTGATAGAGTAGTTAAAGCTTGGAATGCTCTCCCCGAGGAAATTGTTATGTCCCCATCTGTGGATGCATTCAAGAGAAATTTAGATTTTCATACCCGAAATGCCCACTAAAGTTGGATATGGCTAGAATGAAATTGGATATATGCATATAAACATACTGCTCCTTGATTTTCAGTAATATGTTAATTAAGAATAACAAGAATTGCAAGCTTCGAGTCCACCAAACGTTGTGATCCGAGGCTACGCGGATTTGTAAAACTTTTCCCAATTCAGGCCTGGAATGGTCTGCCCGCGGACATTGTTATGTCGCCATCTGAGCACACGTCAGACGCATCTGTAGGCATGTTTACGACACTATTAAGTTAGAACAAATAGCCACTGAGCCCCCGAAAATAAACTGCCAGTAGCCAAATGCAAATTGTGGAATAATAACATTATAAAAAACATCCTTCTCGCTAATTTCCAGTAATATTTTTGTGTAGAAAACCACCGATTATATTTCTTTTGTCAATTAGCAGGCAGACTCGTTTAACCAACAAGGGTGCACGATGGGCGCATCGCCGACACTCGATGAGGTTCGCGTGACCTCCGCAACCTTCTCGTCGTGGGGGCCCTGGGTATTATGGCAAAAACCGCGGTGGACTCTCCCTGACATGCTTCAAACACTCTTAGCACAGGCCATCAGCTTCGAATATACTCTACACCCCCCCCTCCCCAGGGCGACAGTTTTTCTCCTTAAATCTCTCAAATGGCATTCAAACCCCTAGACTTCTGAACAATGCCTCAGGAGTTTTTTCACGGTCGACCCTCAAATTTCTGGCAACGCCACTGATCTGAAATGTTCTGCAGATCAAATGCATTGAAAAAACTGTACCAATATGGATTCAAAGGTATTTACCTATATTTCCCTCAATAAACACCTGACCTGACCTGACCTGAAGATAAAGTGTCCATGAAATTGAAAAGTTCACGGAAATTTCGGGTATCAATTTATTGAATCCATGTAATCAAAGGCCTAAGAGAAGCACACTTGCGCCGCTTATACTGTCCACATTTCGTCCTTTAAATCTGAATACCTTTATATGGCCTATATTCACATTTTAGACTTGATTTAAAAAGTGCACTCTCCCGCTCGAAGGTGGACCAGGAAGACATAAAAATGTCAAAAAAATATCATTGTGTAGGTTGTTTTTTATCACTGGATTGCCGGTTGCCAATTTTGCTGTTTGTTTGATGGTCTATTTGGTGATGCCGCTCTATCTAGACTGGCCGCATAACGGTGCCAGCTACGTTTTTATCTGCGGCGAAATTTTTTTTAAATGATCTACGACCATCTCCAGTGAAACCCTGGCTGCCCTACGTACGATTGTTCGCCTCCTTCATAAATGGACCTATTCGCCTATACCGCACCCACTGCTGATTCGCTGCCACCGGGATGGCTAGCCGCCCTCCCCACCCTCACCCACCCCGTCTTGAACCATTTCATCTCGACTACACAGGTGTGCGCAAAACCGCCATGACAGCAAAAGGGCCACTTGAACAGGACCAAGGCAAGAAATTCGTCTTGATATGCAGCTGTTGCGCCTGGTTGGCCTGAGCACACTCTGTCCAGTTTCCCTTTGTATGCAAGAAAATCACGCCGGGTTCAAGAGCCACTTGAGCACTCCTTCTCTCCCCCCCCCCGACACACTCATTATGCGCCTTAATGTATCCCTTTGAATAGGAATGAGATTTTTAGGAACAACATACGTAGTTGATGATTGCCTAGGGACTCATCGGAAACACTGCCTCCTCAGCTAACACTAGGTCGTTCGAACGTTCTAACTGCCGTTTTATGTGGAGAATGCGGATATCATCAGTTTGCAAAGATAGGCGACCTAATCCACGCACTCGTTCTTAATAAATGCGTTTGTGGAGAGAGCGAGAGAGTGCAGTTCACGGCCACCCAGGCTGGACCACCAGCGGGCTACATCAAAGACCACGCTCAGTTATTACCGCAAAATTATTGGAAAACCTCGAGCTCTTTTCAGTCACAGAAACAAAACTGGTAGTTAAACAGCTCCGAATGCTTACAGTATTCTGTGCCAGCAAGTGAAGCGTCCTCCAGCAAGCCAATTGGCTGTAAAGAAGCAGTATGCAAATCAACCAGGTTCTTATCCTTTCAGGTTGGCTTTTTTGTTGGCATAAATTCCAAAACTCTCCAAACTAATGATGGCACAATTTGAGGAAGAAACACTTTTAGCGCTACAAGTAGCTGACATTTACAACAGGAAAATTTTCATGATTAAGCCGTACCTGTTATTACACAGGCCAAACTAACCACGTGCTCGTATTGCGTATACATGAACACGAGCTAGCCGTGCGACGGGGCCATGAATTATAACAATTTGTAGCTCACACCTACGAAACAGGCCACGAGTCCAAATTCACTGCCATGAAAGAACTCGCTTACGCAGGAAAAAAGACGAGCAGATAGTTTATCGAAGTCCGGTCCACGGACGATAATTGCGTTAACAGTTTTACAGAATTGGCACCGAACTGTACAGGGTGTTGCGCTGTTACATGCGATCAAATCCAGACGTCCGTCGTAATTTTTTACCCCACATCCTTCATAATCGCCCCATTTTCGGTGCTGACGTGGAAATTTGGCGCCCAAAACTAGCAGTTATCGATTTTTTACGAGTTCAATTTCTAACTGTTTGTCCACAAACTATTACCAGCCATTCTTTTTTGCTGCTTCCCATATCTGCCGATGGACTCCTGTAAGAGTCCAAAACCTGAGGATAAAATGCAGATCTTTGCGGCGTTGAATCATCTGCCTTCTGTACCGATGCAAACCCGTGCATTGGGCTTTTTAGAATAAGAAGTGCTTACGCGGAAGAAAGTGCACACTTTTATTCAAAACGCCTGGCAAACGCATGCTTTAATGGTCCAGAATAAAGGTGTGCTTCTGAAAAGTAAACTTCGCCATCCATGTTGGTGGTTTCAGTCGTCCGAAGATCAAGATTTGAAGGTAACGAAAAGCTGGGAATGGGACCTGTGAGACAAGAACGTACTTTTTCTGACGTTTTGGAACCCCCCCTCCTCTAACACATCCTCGGGGGTTGTCGATGATACGCAGGGTGTTGCAGCATTTGTCGGTTGCCGTTACTAGGCTACTGTGCACTCGCGAAAATAAAGAGATCTTCTATTATCAAGACTGTGGTGGACAGGCACGATGCCTATTGTTCCCTTCGTTCACCAAGGCTCGCTGCCCCGAAGTCGTGTCGTCACAAACAACTGTTTCAGTGCGTTCCTTCACTGGCGCCCTGCATCTAGAGGCTTGACCTCGCAGCTGCTGCTGGCTAACCAATAACAGCTGCTTCAGCGTCCCCCGTCCTTCGGTGGTTGACATTAACGCATGCACTTAGGCACATACAGTAGATGGACTATCTCATGCAATCCTACGATTTTTACAGGTAACTCCTTCTTATTCAAACGCAGCCCAAGCAGTGGCTTCCAAAGTTTTAGAGCAATAAAGTTATGATTGTTCTTCATAATAGGGCATATTATGATTTATGAGCGAATATAACGTTTTATAGAAACACCTGTTTTTTTAACAAAATGGAAAATTTCGAAAAAGTGGAAATCGGGCGTACTAGGTAAACTTGTGTTTTACATGTAGAGGAAGCCCGTTTTGTCAAGTTTTCGAATAAATATGCTTCCATATTACGTGCAATATAATGTATGGCTGTTACCGAAGAGCCTACAATTCAAGTATGTATTTTAACACGTTTTCACGAAAACTGCTAGTTGTTTCTTCCGTTTATTCAGCGCTTGACTTATGTTGGACTAAGGAAACCACGTTTTCGCTCGATATGCCCCATTGAGAGATCACAGGAGTAATAAATTGCTTGAGCTCACTTGCGGACATACCGGTCAGTGACATATAAATTTCAATACAATTGTCGGGAAAAATTGTAAACGTACCATTTTTTGTACACTAAGAGTTATTGCCTTCCGCCATATTTTTTGTAATTATTTCGATATTACTATTACGAAGAGGTTCAGTTCTTCCATGAAATTCTAATTCAGACTTTACGATTTTCACTGGCTTTTGTCAATTGGCCATAAATAATAAGTATATGCTATGTGCTTACAAAAAAATTCAAAATAAAATATATCTTGAAAGCTTTTACTTAAATAGCCAGCTGTAAATATTTTTTTTTCGTGATGATGTCTTTGTGTGTCATAGTTTCAGAACCACCCAATCATGTGAACTCATTGCCGAGAAAAATTAATGTCCACTAAAAAAGTCGCAGATGAATGTGCTCAAGATTGATTGATAAAAATTCTAAAAAAATTTAACTCTTGAAAAAAAGCTTTACTGATATATTTTTAGTCTGATGTCTGCGTACTTTAATTTTTTGATGATGATGTCAAGGTCAGAATTTAAAATTTGGCCAGTGGATTGACTTCCCAAACAATTAGGGATATCCCTTGTGTTATAAATGAAAGAGCTACTTTTTTATCGAAAACAAAACAGTTTTCAGCAAATTTGGTTGCTTCTAGACTACGTTCTACGATAAAAAGTACAAAGTAGAGTGGTAATAATATCAACGGCGATTTTTGAAAAAAAAAGTTTCGCAATGCCCCGTGACAATTCTGTCAAATTCTTGTGATGTTAACTGTCTCCAACTTCATATTGATTGTATAATTAATTTGGTTGCCATATACTAATAAAGTTCTCAAACGCATTCCTGGCCTGTAACCCCTCACATATAAAGTATAAATTTAATATGGAGCAATGCAAAGAACAGCTTTAAAAGTGCATTACTCAATTTAATGGCACAAAACTAGGCAGACTTGCAAAATATAATTTTTCAAACTTTTTTTGCTCTTCCATCCCCTTAAGTTATGCGCTTTCTCCTTATTACACTAACCTCAATTTCATGGATGCAAAACAAAATTTTCCGTTTCATGAACAAATATAATTTAAAAGTTTCTGCTCTTCATGAATATTCTTTCATAGTGCAACATGCACACACAAGAAGTCATTTTCCACAGCGTTTAATAGCATAGAAAGTTCCTCGGATATCAACAAACGCTGGATTTTGCCCATTTTGCCTCTATTTTCTTCCGGTATTTTGATCTGAACGTAATTAAGTTCTAGTAAACAACATTTTGCGACCCAATTCCCCCTAAAGAACTAACTAAGCAACTTTAAGTGTGCGTTAGTTCCTCCAATCCCCAACCTTGCATCAGATATGTAATCTACTGTACATGCGCACAGACCCGCGCATACACGCGCGTCCAAGTAAGCTAGCCTGCGTAAGGGCCACTTGAATACGCTATCTCTCGGTCAAAGCAGCAGGGACCTCTGCAGGCAAAATACCCTTGGGCAATTGCAACACACCAATGACAGAGCACGAGAACTCGGTTCACAGTCCTACTAAAGCAACTGTCATCACCCCACACAACACGCAGTCGACTCTCTCAGGCCTGGCTGGACTCAGTGAGGACCAACCCTGGCTTCGCCAGTTGTCACTATCATCTGAAACAGCAACTCAGGGTTCTGTTCACGCTAAAATCCTCATTCTGGCGACTCTTACCTTTTCCTTTCAAACTGGGATTCGATCTGATGATTGTAGTGGTCTAGGCACAACCGTTACTTAGACCTCCTAACAGACTGATTGCCCACTTGTGCAGTAAGTGCTTAATGGCTGGCTTGCGGTTAGCGACGTTTCGACATTTAATCAACCATGCTGGAAGTGAGCGTAGTTGCTTTGACCAACATGAGTCAACAAGTCTGTCTGACGTTCTTGTGTGAGATTCTAAAAACCGTAATTGCACAAGGTTACTTAATGCTATTACTAAAATCTAAACAGAACGCTTACCTCTTGAGCAGAAAACAAGACATAAAAGGTTTATCCCGCGTTGACTGCAAAAGCAGTGTTTTTTGAATTTGAACCTGCCGCCTCTATGTCTCGATAACCCGTTTTCCATATATAACGCATGGTAATCGACACTCCCCAATTAAGGAACACAGGTGAAAATACGCGTCCAAGCATAGTACTGATAAGAATTGATTGTGGACACTAGGGGAATAAAACTATTGTCCCAGCGACCAAGTCGTTTTCTTTTCGAAACTAGTTTCATTCGCTTGTCGTTTCGAAATCCGTCGTGAATCCACCATCAGATTAATTAGCGCAATCAGGTGATTCGTACAGAGGAAGTTGCAGTATTTACCGAATACGAACATGATGATACTGCACATTTATGGCAATTATCGAACCCCCTGTGAAAAATAATCGTCCGCCTGTGCGGTACCCACTCCATGACCAACATGTGTGTCGTGAATTGCTGAGAATGTTTCCCCCATGTGGAATTGATTTAACCATAGCCTGACAACTGGTCTCATTTATTCACACAGTCGCCATGGCTTCGGCCATTGGCATTTTGGTAAGCCTTCCAGTTTCGCCGACGTTATTGTCTTGTTCGCAACTGCCTTAGATTCCACAGATGATTCCCAATCTTTTTTGCTGTGGCAGTTGGTGTTTAAGTATCATTAACCGACGCCTTATGATTGTTCACGACCATAACTCCAAGTTGTCCAAGAACATCGCTAAAAAGTCGTTTGACACAGCCTGCGTTTTAGACGTGTTATTTTATCCCTGCTTAAACAAATACGTCTTTGGCCATGCAGTGTTTAGGAGGTTGTATGTTGCACGCCTGTAGGACTCACTAGCTTTGTCAACCATTGCACCCTCGCGAATATCCGATTTTCGTGATTTGTCTTGTCATTGAATTAACGTGGTTGCAAAAGGAGCGAGTGGGTTGGAGGGCACTGAGGTCTAGAATTCAGTACAGCTTTAGAAAAACGCCTATGGGCACATTATAGCTTAAAATGTGAAAATACAGTGCAAGCACAGTTTAAAAATGGGGTGTCGTTTGCATGCTTGTGGAGCAAAGCCAACAGCCAAATGTTAATCAAAACAGTAAACACAAATTGCTACTCATTTATTTTGAGTAGTATAAAATTGGCCATTATAATTCATCCTTACTGGGCCCAAGCCGTGGCAAGCGTTTGAGGACATGCCATGTGATTGTTAAGCAACCGCGTCTTCTGCATTTACCTGGATCCCGCTTTGTTTATTTTCGAGGCTTCTTGCATGAAGGCAGGCCTCTCTTTTTATCGAACAGAATAACTCCAGCCCTCCTCGTGTTTGTTAGTAATGTAATACAGTCCTGCGAGTGCTGCAAGCAACACTGTCAATGTCGAACGAAAACCCTTGTAGCTCGCAGAGCGTTTACCCCACGGACGCAAAATTGATAGTACGTCAGAATAACAATACATCTCAAAAGGAGAGCATATCGGAAGCTATAAAGTATCGTCGATCAACCGAGAACTAATTAGTTTTATATAAAATTTTGAAATCGAAAAATGTAATGTACGAGAGGTCAATTATTTAAGTCCTCGTGCAAGTGGAACCAGTTTAAGAAAAAGAGATAAAAGTACAAAATAAGGAAAATTTATACATTTGTAACGTAAATGGTCCTTTAGCGTTGAAAACAGACGTAAGTCGGGACGGGAATTAGTGAACCAATTTGTCAATGGTTGTTTGATTTATACAATTATTAAGTACAAATTCTAACTTTAACTCCATTTATAGGTGTTTAACTGGCTTCTCTCAGCTCCTCTTGATTAAAACTCATACTTGTTTAACTCGATTAAAGTCCGAAAAATGCGATGGACTAAAAATGCTCCGCAGGCCACAGGCAGAAATGAAGGCTGTCATCTGAAAAAAATCTATTTTATTCTTAAGGGTAATGGTTATCATACCTGGTTTGATCAGTGAACAGGGGCGTCATCTTGTAACATAACGGTGTCCATCCGCCGTCTTTTAATGTTGTTGTATTTGAGCGTATCCCTAACTATATTCACGAAGGTATGGCTTTTTATGGTGCCTTTTATTGACCGCCAAATCGGTCGCACCCGAACTTGATAACCATCCAAACCATTAGACGACGACAGTTCTTAAAATATCGGCCTTGAGGCTGTATATTTTTTGGAAAATTTTCCGAGCATTTTACTGTCTGCTTCGACTTTGATGGCCTGTCTAAAATAGGAATATATCACAGCAGTAGACACTCTTCCAATATGAAAGCCTGCGGCTAATGTATTCTTTAGTAAAGTTTAAACGTTCCTCAATCAGTGCTCTACTAAAATACTGCTTTATCCTTGCTGTCAGCTGCCAAAGAACGCTTTTGTGCATTCTTTGTGTAATTATTTACCGAGAGAACATTGATAAATGTTCCTTTTGAATAGCGCTAACGGGCATATAAGGGTACCTTTTTACTATTTGACGAATAAAATCGTCATGTTCCTTCGTTGTAGACCAACTTGGCCCATGTATTTTACGACTGGGCACTGACCTATCGTGAATTATTCTGGCAATGATGGTCTTAATAATATCGAACATATAAGCTCACAACTTACACCGCAGCCCTTCGTCTGCCAGTTTTCGTATGCGCACGAAGTCGGCGTCAGACAGGAAATGCTTTGACATCTGAACACCACGACAGGATACAGAAAAATGAAAGCAAGTCGCAGGTTCCCTTTATATATCAAGCTGACGCTCTTGGATATCGGTACGATTAAAACATTTACCCAACAAGTTTATAAAACTGGCTTTTATGGCGTAAAACTTTGCAGATTAGCAAATAACAATTTTTAACACTCAAATCTTTCGTTACTTTTGAAACTTAATGCGATTCCTTACAATTGGCTTCACTTCCATTGTATCAAATTCGTACAAAATTTCCCAGTACTAGAAGGGAGTATTATCCCACTTTTTTACTTGTTCTGGAATTCAGCCATATCATAATGCATATATCTTACAGCAGAGGAAATTTGTTCGATATAAACAACCTCTAGATTTAGCCAAAATCTGTGCCTTTTTCGCTCCATAACCTTAAGTATGATGATATTTTTCCAAAATAAAGCATCTCTTATTATCGAAAATCCACTCAGTTGATCAAAAAACCTGTCCAACGATATGAAAAAGAAGCGAATCAAATTTCGTCATGATAGTTTTTTGCAGGAATTGCAGGACTACATCTGCCTTTATCGTTTACGCTATGCGGCTACTGACAGAGGTCGAGGGACAACCCAAGACACAAAGAGACGAGGGCGTCCTGTAACCAATCCACACGTGTCTATCAAACACATTATCATATGTTTTTCCTTCATATTCTTGAATATTTTTGTCGATATATCAGATGAGTGATGACAACGCCAGATACTTCATAATGAAGTACATGCTAGCTAACGAAAATAGAGAATGAACGCCAAGATTTATGTCTCACTGCGCCTAAATAATAGAAATAATTTCCCTGGATTTCAGATGGCACCGCTGTAAAACGTTCATAAAACCGATGTTATTTGCCCCATAACCTTCATTTGTAAACGCTCTGCCCGTTTTTTCCTTCCTTTGTCCCCAATCCCCTTTAAAGATCAAGCAATTCACGCCAGTTATGTTAACTTTCCACAAGTTGCATACGCAATTGTATGCCAAAATAATCTATGGCATTTTTAGCTTACAAGGAATTGACTGCTTGTAGATATTTCGCCAAACCTTCCTAAATTAGCACAAAATACTCAACCCCCATCGTCTCTTTATGAATTTTCATCGTCATTTTTTCAACAGTGATGACGCATCCATCCATTTTTGCGGATCATTCGACGAGACCCGGCCACACTTTCAAATTTGATGAGGCCGAAATTCTCGCAAGAGGTGAAAATCGGGTTAGCCGAGAACTACTTGAGTCATGGTTCACGGGCCCCCAATCCATCAGCAAGTGCAACGATTTGCCCAACCCATACTCAATCCTGAGATTCAATTTGGCCAAAGCAAGCCGTCACTTGAGGAATGGGCAGGCCATCGCCTCATCGTACGCCAACACCGGGGAGCCAGACGGCCGAGCAATCATCATGCCCGAGCACACCGCCCGTGACGAAAGTTCAACAGGTCAGAGCCCGCGTGCCGTCCAACAAGCAGTCCACGCACCAGAAAGCAATTAACGTTAATTGTCGCTGTATGCTTGCAGTAAGGACTGTGTCCTATAAATACTGCAAATTTCTGTGCATGCTTAACCTGTTTCTGCTACTCATGTCCCTGATGACGAATCCGCGACGGATCTCGAAACGTCAGGCGAATAAACATATCGTCCCAGCGATCGAGTCTTATTATTCTCAATTGCTTCCTGGGACACGGATGTTCGCTTCTATTGGCAAATGATCCATGTCTTTTGTGAAATTCGTTGAGTTTTAGATAACCACTTCCTCAAACCGTAGAAAAGAACGTTTTTTTTCGTAAGCATGAAACTCGAAAAACTTAATTCAGTTCTAGCAGCCCGCTGGTTTAAAAAGCATTCGGCAATTTAAAAATGTTTTTTTTTAAACCGAAGAAACCCCTTCTTTTAAGAGTAAAAACTAAACAAGCCGTAATTTGCTATCAAATAAGTACAAGAGTGTTTATCTTGCATGCTTTTCATAAAACATATTAAAATTTATAGAGATAGTCAAAATTAATGCTTTATACGTAGCCATTTTTTACAGAATCAACGTTTTCGCAGTGGTCAAAAAACCTCATCGCAGAGTCAACATCCTAGCGTGACTGAAAAGAGTTGAAATTAGACAGCAAGATAAACATTAGTGCAACTCTACGCAACGTCATTTTGTGAGTGATTACCAGTTTTTTTTCAAATTACCGATCAATTTTTGCGGCAATCAACACATTGTTTAGCGATTTATCATTCAAAACATCTGAAAAAAAATCCGTGGAATATAAGCTGTACTGAGAAGCCTGAATTGAAAATACATCTTCTGCGATCAAGCGGGGGCATGGTACAGTAGTCGCCAAAGACCATGCAGCTTTCATAATTTTGTATCAATTTGATCTTTACTCAAATATCAGTGTGCATGCATCAAGGAAAATTCAGAAATAATGATGAAAAGCATTCAGCAAATTTAGCATTTTAGGGAAATTTAGGAAAAACCAAGTGTTAATAAAGAAAATACAGTTTTCCCAATAATCCCATGGTTATAAAGACGTACAAAAATGCTATAAATGAGATTAATAAATTAAGTGAGAGTATCAATTTTTCGCCTATGTCGAAATTTTGCGTGAATTGAGGTGTCTACTGTTGATGTGAAACAAGGATTTTTAGAAACAATCCAATTTTATTGAAACGCAGCTTGAGCTGCAGTTTCCAAATTCTTACACCGTCAGCTAATGATTGTTCTCCACAATAGAGCATATTGTGATTTAACAAAGAATATTACATTGTTTACAAATACTATTTTTCTTAGCAAAAGAAAAATTCCGAAAAAGAAAGAATCAAGCGTTATCAGAACACTTCAGTTTTAAATGCAGAGGAACACTGCTCATGCAAAAAAACGAATGAATAATGCAGCAAAATTGAAAGGATTTTTTTTTGGAAAATGTTCGTGCAATAAAAATTTTGGCTGTGACCAAACAGCCCAACGCTCGAGCATGTAATCCAGTACGGTTTCACGAGAATTGATCGTTGTTTAGTACGTTTATAAATTGCTTGTGTTATGTTGGAGTAATAAAACGCCATTTTCGATTCAGAGTCTACAGTATTGCGATATTTCGTAGGCCGTGTACACATCTTAGTCAGTGACTCACTAATTCAAATGAAATTCAGAAGATAAATTGGCAAACATACGGTTGATTGCGAAAAATTCTCGTCAGACTTTTACATTTAACTTGAAATGTAGTTTAAAAAACAATGCGGAATCTATTCTAGCCCACCTGGTAGACTCAGACCATCTTGTGGCTGCCAAAGAGGCCTTCCAACTGACCTACTAGGTACCCCCCAGCTATTCAAAAATTCTTAGACAGAGTCTGTTGGCTACGGCAGAAGCGGCCGTCGTGGGGCTACGCCAACTAGCTATGTGAGCCCAATAGAACTTCATCGTGGCACCGCTTTTACCATGGTCAAAAGCCGCTACTCCAACCTCGGCCGACTGCCAGTCCCCCTAATGCTGATCAGCTTTTTACCCGATCATACGCCTCCTCAGACAATCTTTCGAGCTTTCTACCAACCGAAGTGTTTATTTAGTTAATTACAATATAAATTTAAAGACTCGACGAGATTAAATCGACTTTTTAGGTGCAATAATAGACGTACTATTTTCGTACACTACGACAATTTACCTTCCACCGCATTTCTTTATCAGTCCTTCGAGATTTATATTCCGGCGAGGTTCTTGTGATTATAATCAATACTTTACGACTTTCAAAAGGTTGAGCCAATTGCATATAAATAAAGATTATATCAGACGTGCATTACCAAAAACCGTGCAATAGATTATTGCTTAAAAGCATTTTACAAAGTTTGAGTTTGGTTACATTTTTATGCAGCCGTATGTTTGAGCCGTGGTTTTAGACTCACCCAAATATATCAAATCATTGCTGACAGAAATTAAAGTCTAAAATACAATTCTTGAATACATTTGCCTCAGACGGATTAAAAAAATTATGTTTAAGAAGCTACGATTACTAGTTAAAAAGTAAAAGTTCCAAGTTAAATATGTCGGCATCGAATGTATACGTATTGTATTTTTGGAAGATTCAGTCGAGATCAAATAAGAAATGTTGTCCAATTTTTTTGAAGGAACGCATTTTATAATGAAACTGAAAGAGCCTATTGTTGTGGGTTAAGCGGAGCAGTTTCCAGCATATTTGTTCACTCCTAGGCACAAAACTAAGCATATTTGCAGCATATAATTTACAAAATTGGCAACAATCTTTTCTTCCCACGATACTGTGTTATCTCATGATGGCGTGTACCCTAATTTTATGAAGGCCACAAAAAAATATTTGTTCTCTGATCATACATAATTCAAAATTGGCTGTTTTTATGAGAGTCATTTGTGAACAACACACAAAATATGTTTCTTTCTGCAATATTAAGCAGCGTACGAAATTCCCCGACTATCAAGAGATTTTAAATTTGACTCTTTTTGGCCCATGTTTGCCATTAGCATACAGATTTGATGAAAACTCTTTTCTAGAACGCAGCTGGTTTAAGTTCATCCATTTTGTTAAATAGGCGCGTCACATTGGTGCTGGGTTGAAAACGACCCCTTTAGCACCAACTCTTTCGGCTGAATGTGACACACAGCTCCTTGGAGCTTGTTCTGGCGAAATAATCATTTCCCTCTTCATGGGCCGCATTGGGCTTCCAACAACGGTATTTCTCGTAATCCAAAATCCTTCCATGGCCTTTTTAGTAAATTCTTTCTCCAACAAAGTTCGATTTGGCTGTGCCCAAGAAGAACCACAACGATAACACTAAGCCACTTTGCATTGTTCTGCAGTGTAGAAGCTAGTTTGCGTATTTCATCATAACCCACGCACCAACAATCGTCAGTGCCTGGTACGAGTAAGCTGGACTTCGGTTTTTTAGGATTCCTGAAATCCACTTAACTTAAAACTTATAAGGTTTATTTGAAGAGCACATCTTTGGTGCCGTCAAAAACTTTAATAAATATCGATTCAACAGAGCCTGTCACCGTCTGCTCACAGCCCAGCTGACGGCCGCCTCTTTAACTACTCGTATGGTTATACAGTATGCGCTTAAATTGGGCGGCATCAGCTACTTTGTAAGTTCCAGAAACTTAAAAGATTGCAAAAAACTTAGTCATTTATTTATCCTTAAATCCGATATATATATATATATATATATATTTATATTTATAGTTATATATATGAATACATATTTTCACTAAGAAATGTGCGAACACCGATCGAATAGGCTTCCGGGCTAAAGAAAGTTCATGTGGAGGTCAGAGGGCCCCAACGGGTGACTGCCTGCCAGGCCGATTCCGGCCAAGTCATAATAGCAGTAAGGAGGGTATGACAGCATTTGGGGGTAATTTGATACAGAACTGTTTCGGGCTTATTAGCCTTCATCAGCCAAGCATAACCCTGAACACCAGCTGGTCGGACAACACAAACAAATCCACTCACAGACGGCGCAGTTGTTCCACCACTGGTGTCTATCAGATTGTTCATAAGCACTGCATCGAACCGCAGTATAGTTCTACATGACTAGCGTTCAATTAGGCGTTCGTTGCATTGTCTTCGTGTTTACATAGGCAGACACTTTGCCTTAACTTCGATGTGATCCTTGCGGGAAAACTTTGCGGCGAAAACTTTCTTGCACTTCATTTTGTGGAAAACACTTCACAGGTTAGCTTAATATACTTTTTGAAACATGAATTGCTGCTTCTTTCTGTAAATTAATGAGATTCCTCAAAATTGGCTTCAAGGCCATTTTAGCAACTTCTGACAAAAGCTTCCAGTTATAGAAAGGATTGCTTATTTATTTTGCTAATTCTGGAATGTTTCCAAAGCACACTGCATATTTATAAAAAAGTTTGGTTCCGTCATGCGTAACAGCATATGAATTTCCTTCGACATCAGACGTCTCCCAATTTTGCCTAAATAACGCACAATGCTCTTAATAAACCTTAACACAGGATTTCACTGAATCGAAAAAAATTGACCAAATATATTCTTTATTACTAACTCAAATTTCATCATAAAAATTACGCGGTGTTTAGCGCATACTGTACACTTATGATAAGAATCTTTTGCCCCTCTATGATATTTTTTACAACCTGGCACCTTCAAATGCTCTCAAACTAAATTCAGCATTTTTGTTTCGAATGAATTAGTGCATTGAATGGCCCAGCTAATCAAATGCCAAAATAAAATTATGACTCTGGGTAGGCTTCATGTGCAAATTTATAATACTGTAAGCTAAAATTGTCCTTCAAGTGAAAGAGCCAGTGGTGTTTTTTTTCTTAGTTGCTAACTGAAAAAATAGGAAGTAATAGTGAAAGGCAAAAAGAGATGGTTTTTTCTCCTTTAAATCAACCTACGCATTTTCAGAAAAGTCAAACTCAATTTTCTATGCTGTCTGAACCATGCTGTTTTTTTACCATGATAATGCCTCATATTATTTGGCTTCGACGATTATCTGAAGTGCGAATAATTGCTAAGCAACTGTTTAAGTACGTTTATTCGATTTGGGGATTCGTTCTCGCTTACGTTATTATCTTTTGAGATAACGCGCATCCAATTACCAATGAAAATATTTATCCATTTATGAGGCATTTATGGTCTGTATGCTGAAAAACATCAATCATGAAATTTCTCAAGGTTGGTAATAATCTCCTGAAAGGCAATCTTCTTAACGCATATACTTTTAAAAAATACGTCCGTTTTGCTAAAAGGTTCACGTTTATTATAAAATAGACAATTTATGTACCCTAGCGCATCGAAAACTGAAAATAATGTGCAACAATAAATGTGCTAAACCATATGCGTATTTTACTCGTTCTAGAAGAAGCAATCGTAATTCGGTCTGAGAGCCACTTCGTGGCTGCTGTTTGCGTCAACCCGGGTTAAACAACTGCCATCTTTACCGTTTGCCTATTTGCGCGCAGAATCTTTGCCAAAATTCCCGCTGGCATATGTGCCACAGAAGAACACGGCCTCAAGGAACTGTATGTGTTTTTTCAAAGACAGATTCTAAAGATGCCCGTCTAGCACCTGTGTAGGCGACTAGAAGTCTCAGAGGCTACGCTATGCAGGTCATTATGGGTGAGAGCTGGCCTGACTGAGCCCTACGGCTTTCATTCCGAACACCAACAGGCCACAAGAAATGTCAGTAAAGTGAAAGTTTACAGGGAATGCTGATGTCAAGAAATTGATGAAAGGGGAGTTTGGACTAAAAGTGTCTCCTTGTCTTGCTGCAGCTGCTCAGTCAGCCTATTCTTTAAACCAAACAGCCTGTGGGCCTTCTATAGGAGAGAGTACATTTTCCAGGTTATTGGGTTGAGTGTCAGAATTTTAGATCAGCCGATGGAAAAAACCGGCGATTCGGAGTTGACTGTGCCTAGGATTACGCTTGATGAAGGTCTCGGAAATACCCAACTTTGATGCGTTACCTCAAAAAAATCATCCAATATTATTTAAGGGAATTTAACCGTAAGACTAAAGTGAATTTAGTTAGGCCATTTCTACCTTATGAAGTGGCATCGGCTGGGTATACTCTACTCAAGTTCAGCAGCGGAATCTGCCGCCACCCTCGACTATCGCAGCCGCCTCTCTCCGGTCAGGGACGAACGCCCTTTCATCGAGCTATCGGTCTCGACGTCTTGACGGTTGGTGTTTGGGACCATACATTAGTAGATAGGCGTTCACCGATTCGATGCAGGCCCTGTACTTGGTCGGTTTACGTCTACCTACTTATTCTCCAATGTATCGAACTACAGTTCAGTTACATTTCTGAATGATTTTATTCTACTTAACCTAGATGTCGGAGTATTTTTTCATATACCTGAACAATTCTTCCAGCGTTTGAGGGTGTTGTTGTTTTTTCATATGCACTGTGTTTTATTCTTTCTCTCACAAGTTCATAAGCTCATTTAAAACTAGCGGACAAAGGATGAAACCTGGACAGACCTCATTGCTTTGAATTATACAGTACACGCCCCAATTTAAGCAACATGTTAACATATGCGAAAAATTAATGCTCTTTAGCTAATCGGTATCGAATCAAGCTGTGATACTGATTATCAACAATCTTTCGATTCTGTGATGAATCTCATACCCTACAGGACGCCGTCAACGTAATAAGGAATAAAATTCATGCAATGTATCCACCGTTTCGTTGATGTGTTTGCCGTAGACTCAGGAACACCTCCTATCAGGATATGACGCTTCCAGTTTACTGGTAAGTGTTGAAGATTTCCGTCTGCGCACGTGTGGTTGGTTGCCTCGATAATGCTGCAAATAGATGGCTAGTGTTTAGGATCGCTTTGTTTAGAGCAAAGTGTTTTGAAGCCAACGTTTATATGTGCTGTAATGGCTTCGTACTGGCCCTCTTTTTAATTTTTACTCAGGTTTAAAGACTTTCAAGTGCACCCACTACCGTTTTTTTTCTCGAGCACTCTATACGAACTGATTTTACAAGGAGCCAAAGTTACACAATCAGGTGTCAGTTTCGGCCTTGTGAAGATGTTGGGTTGAAAACGACCACCTTAGTTCCAACTTTTTTGGCCAAATGGGACTCACCGCTCCTTGGAGCTTGTTTTGGTGAAATAATCATTTCCCTCTTCATGGGCCACGTTGGGCTTCCGACGATGGTATTTTTCCTAATATAAAATCCTTTTTTTGCCTTTTTGGTAAATTCTTTCTCCCACACATATCGATTTGGCTGTGCCCATAAAGGACTAAAACGATACCACTTAGCCGATTTGCATTGTTCTGCAGTGTAGGGACTAGTTTGCTTATTTCCTCACAACCTACGCACCAACATTCGTCAGTGCCTGGTACCAGCAAAATGGACTTCGTTTCATTTTCGGATTCCTGGAATCCACTTAACTTGAGAAATATCAATTTCACTGAGCCTGTCACCATCTGCTCACAGCAGACTCTAACTGCATGTTAAATCCCTGTAAACTGCTCTTTTGTACTTCATAATTAAATTTGATAACGTATATGTGTGCCTAGATAGCCCAGTCGGTGAGGCGTCTGCGTTTCTGAGGAGAGGTCCGTGGTTCGATTCCAACAGACGGTGGAAATTTCATTCTTCCGTTGGAGTGAGCTTGTGCGTTCGAATCCAGACAACGGTGAAATTTGTTTCGCTCTGCAGAACTGTGTCACACAAGCTAACATTCTTCATGTGAAGGCATTTAGATATAAATGTGCACCAGAAAGGGACAGATAGTAGAAAACGTCCCAGAAACACAAATTTAAACGATAGCTGTGAGACGAAGTTGCACTGAATAGCTATGTTAACAAGTATGACTCAGCATTTGTTGTAGCATATTGATCTAAACTAAAAACATTTTTCAATTGAACAGCCCTTTGCTACGTCAACTGTGTGTTCAATCACCCAATCAATTTCTTTATCTTCACATTTCATCAGGTATGTAATCTTCTGTACGAGCTTTGAAATTCACATTTCTTATGATTGATCGATATGATTTCTCTGGAATTATAGACTGCGTTAGTTTCAAAATTCCTGCTTAATACTTTCTTATCGTCTGCTTCGTTAGTCCCCACTCAGACTAGCGGGCACATACAGTGCGCGCTGAAAACCATGCAATTTTTCTAATGTTGTAAATTTGTGATAATTACCCGCAAACCTCTGTGGACGTTCTTAAGAAAACTTTGAATGAACAGCATTAAGCACATTAAAACCTTTAAAAATGTTTTGGAGGTACTTATTCTTTTAAATAAAAAGCAAAATTTTCCCGATAATCTCCAAGTTCTGGAGACGTACAAATACGTAGAAACAATCTAAAACTTTTACCTAGTCATTTTTTGTACATAAAAAGCACTTTTCTTTGGTCAAAAGAGATTGGAAGGATTACCATTAATGGACAACTATTGATTTTATATCGTCATTTTAATTTCGTGAATCATTTCCTGTCATTCAGTGGCTTCTCCAGGAGCTGCTATAGGCTTCCGAATGCAAAAAATGATAGCAATAGACATGGCCATTTTTGAAAATAATTAGTAGACTTCTGTCTGCTCAGTTTCTTAATAACGTATAAGAGAAACAGATAATTTACAAAACTGCATTAGCCTTCATCCTTTGCATTCAATAAGGCCTTCTTTAGATAACCTTCTTGGCTTTTTATGCGAAAAATTCGCTTATTCGCTAAGTTGAGCGATGCGGTAAAATTAAATGCAATGAAGACATGTTGCTATTTCAATTTTTG
>JAYGXS010000009.1:6090258-6154109 GCA_036362985.1 Ligula intestinalis
AAAAAGTATGACATATATTCCGGCATCACACCTTGGTTGGCCGCACGCCTTGAAATTTTGCATGAAGATAATTATGCTAGCTTTCCAGTAGTCGCCAATGACCACGCACCATTCATTTTGAAATTTGGCCTGGCATTTTAGCGTATTTTAATAACACTTTTTTGATTCATTTAGTTTATTGAAATCTGCGGAATCCTTTCACATAGCTAAATCGTCATTTTAGTTAGGTTTATTAAGATAAATGGCTATTAATTTTGGGGAAATTGGGGGCAGTCTCATATCGAAGGAATTTTCTATGCTATTACGAAAAAGAAAACCAAACTGCACGTTGAGGTTTATAATACTAAGAAAGAACTCTAAAATAAATGAAATAAGTATAAAAGATATCCCTTCCCGGCCTGGAAAAGTTTGTCGAAAGTTGTTCAGATTCAAGTGAAGCCAAGTTCAAGGAATCAAAATTTTTTGAATTAGCGTTGTAGATTTGCATTGAAAAAATTATGCTTAGCTATTCTGTGAAGTTTTGTGGCACAAAATGCTGTAAAAGAAGCTTTTGTTTGAATGCATAAATAATTCACCTTAAGACCGTGACACAAAAACAAAATACCTAACCTGCGTATGCGAATTTAAGACAAAGAAGTTCTAATTGAATTTAATTTGTGTAAAAATATAGTTTGTTGTGTACATTACGTTAGCCTTTTGTGATTTTTTAGGAAAGGAACCGATGGAATAGTAATAAGTATTTCAAAAATGGCAATGCAAATGACCAGTTTTTGTTGTTCAAGGTTTTAATTTAACACATTACCTGAATTTATTGTTCTTATTGATAGCTCACTTTAACGTCTCCAATACCGCAAGATTATCGAGAAAATTTTAGTTTTCTTTACTAACACTTAGTAATTCCTATAGTTCTTTAAGGTACTTAATATGCTTGATGCAGTTTATTTTTATTTCTACATCTTCCAAAATTAATTCTTACTGGTATTAGAATAATAATCAAATTTATACAAAGTTATGAAAATTGCATGGTCTTTGTTGACTACTGTACGTTAATGCATGCCTCGTCTAGTGGGATGAGCCCCAGCAATCCGTGTGTTCTTCCACGTGAATTTTGGTATATGCATCGCAACTGCCACGCGGAATATTGTAGACAACACTTTTCCTTTCAAGGTAGCCAACCTGGTCCCTACTGTGAAGAAGCTCTGAACGCAAGGTAGTCGCCGGCTGGTGTGCCTATTGGTGCAGAATTCAGCCAATTAGATTATAGTTCGTTAGACACAGTTCATTAAATTAAATGCTCCTGTACATATCGCATACTCCTGGGGAGCCAAGGTTGAACATTTATGCATAAGCTCAAAAAGCTTCCCGAAACAAATCCTTCTCTTTTAAATTAAACATTGTGGTCTGCCCATATTTCAATCTATGCATATGTAAAATGAAACCAACGAAGGCAACGGAGACCGGAAAGTCAATTTCCGACTCAATAGCTGTTGTTTGCCAGTACTACCTAATGCCGGGATCGGATCCCCCGAGATTCGAAGCAGCGGCCTTCGTGTATTAAGCGCAACACTCTACCACTACGTCATGAGCTTGTTGTTTTTTGTTGCCACCGAGAGCACGAAAATAGCATGGGCTCACAGATATGTTCCGCTTCAACCTTATCTACAGGTTGCTATGCGGCTGTACTTGTGAGCTATTAAATGAGCTAACGTTCCATTATCAGGTTGGTTTGCTATACAATATCATAAAGATCTAAGGTTTTTGGATTGTTAATCGCTGAGCGATGATCAGCGAGGTCTCTTTCCCAAGTCTGCAGGCGTCGGCGTAGTAGCGTCCGTTAGTTCTGCAGTCAAATAACAGGATTTCAGTCATTTGCAAATCGGAATATTCCTGTAAGTAGTGGACTATATTGTCTCTGGCAGTGGTAAGCTCTCAAATCGCGAACGAATTCTGCACTATCCTTAAGTTTGATGCGACGAAATTCTCACAAAAATCAACAACTGTATGTGCCGGGAATGGCTTGCATCCAATTAATAGTTGCAGTGGCAATCACAATCTAAATACCACAAACTAAAATTTTGGACGTGGTATATCAATGACACCTTCGTCGTCATCGAACGGGATTAGGTGCTCACGTTCAAGGAACGTCATTTCAACGCATTCCCGGACATCCAATTTACGACGGAGCTGGAAGCAAACAACCAGCTTGATGTTTTCCTCTGTCACAAAGATTGCGGAAGTCTTAACACTAAAGTATTCAAGAGAGCAACAAACACCATGCAAGCACTGAATTACAACAACAACCATCCAATTAGCCACAAAAGCAGTTGTGTATGGACGCTCTACCGGCGTGTTAAGACGCACTGAAGCGAACAAGAAGATAAAGTTGCCGAGGTGAAATATCTTCAACGGGTGTTCAGAGAAAATGGCTACCGCGCCACTTAGTCAACCAGTGCTTGTGCAAACAAGGTGACCCCAAAATGTTGGAGAGCGATCACGTACAGGGGCTCTATGCCACCTTATAACCCCACTTGGAGTTGGATTTGCGCAAAAGCCAGAACCAACCATAAGGCGTCAGATGATGAAGCCGAAATACCCATTACCATGGCAAGAAATATCTGTGGTCAAAGCAACGTTGTCAGATAAACTGGCAGACTTCTCAAGATGCAAATTGCTGAACACGCGGCAGCAGTGCGGCGAAATGATGCCAATTCTCAAGTTGCGGCTCATACGACGAGACTCGGCCCCACTTTCAAATTTGATGAGGCCGAAATTGTAGCAAGAAGTTACAAACGGGCAAGCCGAGAGTTATGTTACTTATGTTTCACGGGGCCCCAATCCATTAAAAAATTAAATGATTTGCCCTACCCATATTCACTCCTAAGACTTATTTTGGTCAAGACATATTGCCACTTGAAGAACGGTCAGGCCATCGCGTCATCCTAAACCAACTCCAGAGGCCCAGATGGCAGAGAAAATATCACGCCTAGGTCCACCACGTGTGATGAAATTTCAGGAGGTCAGAACATACATGCTGTTCAGCATACTACCAACACTGACGACGGCAACTAACAGGAAATAGCAGAGAATATGCGATTACTGGAACAAGAGCTTTATCTGCCTAAAGTTTCGGATTCCCTCGGGAGTCCTTAATCAAAGGTGATGATGACATAGCCATGATCAGGCGCAGATACAGTGGAGGCATGCACTGACTGTCTCTGGTGCTAGATTCAACCGCTATAGATGTCCTATAAGAAGTTTTTAAGTCTCATACTGACCTATTTGTTGTTTCCTGCCTTTGTCTGTTTAAGAACGCTTGGAGGTGACGCAAGTAAAGCGTTGAATAAAATATTTTTACATTATGGCAACACTGTGAAATACAAAAACCCCATAATACGGTAATATGATTACGGTGACAATGGTCACTTTTTTGAATACATTATTTACTCAATATAATTCAGTTAATTTGTTACTTTTTATATTAAATTTAATTTTTTTGTCAATTATCAGACACCTTTTGCTTGTTATGCGTTACTTTTAATAATTATTTTATCGACTTTTCCCGTTTTTTTTCTATTTGTCCTGTATTTTCTCCCATGGCCTTCAATAATGTTTCACCCGTATGATCGTTATAACTAACGGTTTTTTGTTACAAATTTCTGTTCATTCGGTTTCCATGGTGTTTACCTGAACGTTAAGAAATGTCGATTACTTCTTCTATGTAGGAAAATGTGCTCGAACTGTATCTTCAAACAACTGAATTTTCTTAAAAACCCCACCAGTTTACATACCACGCAACCCGTTAGAATAAATCAATGAAAAAATTGTTGTCTGCAACATGCTAGTCAACGATGCAGGTTACTGTTGTCAAATTTTCTGATGTAACTTTACACGTTTTCACGAAAATCAGTCAAAGACAAAAGAGTCAGGTCCTAGGTTGGCTCAAACACTCTGGATAATGACTAAACATTTCAGGTTTGGAGAAGTAATTACCAAATGTTGGGTTCGTTATATCGACGACACTTTCTTTGTTGGCAAATCAGCTCATACTTAGCCTCTTAAATAACTACTGGACTCAGTTTATCCAAAAATCCAGTTTTTGATGGAAGCTGAAGAATTTACTGAGAGAAGAGCTGAGCAAAAATAGGCTAATGACTTCTTCCCAGGTAATGGATAACCAAACTATTTCATGAAGAGAAGAAAACGACAAGAAAATAGAGGCAGGCCAAAATAACAGCAACCCGAAATGCTTTCCATGAATGGGATTTCCAAAGCAGTATCTGGAAAGCTTTGACCCGCTGGAGTTGGTAGAGTCCATCAAACACAATTGACGATAGACCGCCGTGTGATGAAACAGTGATAATGGCTGTGTGCACTCTACTGATACATCGAAAAGTGTCTACATGATACGCTCAAACGATAGGAACTGCAAGTACTCAGAAGAAGCAAGGCAAACATTACAGTCTCGCTTACACGATCATACCCTGACGGTTTGAAGAGTAGACTTGTTGCACATATTGATGAGACTGGCCACAACTTCGATATATAATTTCGACCACCTTACGCCAAAAAAACTTCTTAAGTGGTAAGGTCGACGCCTGAGGCATGGTAGTCAGGCTTGAGCTTCTTGAACAGATCTGCAGACCTCCTCGCAGATTACAGAGTCCTATGTCAGTACAGGAGTAAAGAACAGGTAAAAGTTAAACAGAACTTAAGAAAGGCAAACAAAGATGGTTCTGCGAGGAACCACCAGAGGAGTAAGTAAGGTTTCTCTACCATGAAAATGAGGCATAACCCAAGATGGATCAGTTACGGCAATACGGCCGCATTCTGCCGTTATTAAAAAATGAAATATGCAAGGGTGACTAATTCAGCATTTCGCTTCATTTGATTAAATCATTTTCAGTACCCTTATAAATTTATCTATATACTGTAAAGAAAATGCATCAATATTTTTCTTGTTGTATTCGTATGCACTCAAATAACGTCACCTTCTTTTTATTTATTAAATAATAGGAAACCATATTATTGTAAAACAATTTTTTTTATATGAGGAAGAATGTTAATTGTTCTAAGAGTTGTATTCCGAATTCTCAAACTGCCTGATTTATATTTTCCACGTAACAAAACTCTTAGAATTATATTCACTATAGATTGGTTAAAGTACACTCATAAAAATCGGCCGCGTATGATGATCATATTGAATGACTAATGGTTGGAGCTAGCATTATTAATCACGCAAGTGTACTGCCACTTAACCTTTACTCCTGTGCAGAGTACTGCCAAGCATAGGATGGGTGCCCTTGAGCCCCTTCCCTTCTCGGTCTTCTTGGGCATGTCTTGAAACCGGCTGCAGATCGATTAAGGCAGAAAGAGTTCGAAAAATATTGCCCACACGTCAGTCACCTTCATTGAACATTCGTCCTCAGAAACCTGTAAACCGATAGTCGAACTATTGTTTGATGATCAAGATGCTTGGAAAAGATAATGGTTTTATGAATGGATATCTTAATGTTTTTTAAAACAACCCTAACTGAAATATTTAAAACAACAAAGTCATTGCTTTTTTTCGTAAACCATTTGAATGAAAACGTATTTTGCCACCACCTAACTACATAAATTTATATGCCTAAATGTTTTTTTCAATGAATAATAATAAATTCAAATGAGCAGCACAAATCAATTGTAAGTGGTTATTTTATGCAGCATTTGGTTGTTAATGTTGGTTAACAAGCAGGTTGTTAAAAGGCAAAAGCTTGCTTGCGGAAAGATATCAGTATATCTTTCCGCATTGTGCTCTATGACAATTACGTTTTTAACGCTGCTTCAGTGTTTATCTGTATGTTAACGTCTAATGCTAATCAGGCAGCATAATTAATAGTGTATCTATCCATATAAGAATTAATTCGTCAAGAAGCTTAAGTGTTGCCCGTAAGGAGCACTGATTCCGGTCTACGTATTCGTCACAACAGCGGAGGAAAACAAAATCTGCATAATGAAATTTATATGCGGAACAACCTGTTTTTCACCTACTACCATGTGCAAACGACTCCTCTGCCAGTTCCACAATCCAGGTGCCCGGAAAAAAATATTTCGTACATCTTTTGGCTTTGTAAGTGTCGGCTTTCAGCCACACTAAACATTGCACACAAACCATTATTGCAGCCTTTTGCAGTCCGCTGATAAATTGCCAATCCGCTTACAGACGACAAAAGTGCAGCGTTGGTGTCTACGAAATGCGCGGTCATGTGCTTTAAGTGTGCACCAACGTCAGACAATCGCGCTTCGCCGCAGGCTGCTTCCGAAAGTCGCAAGCGCACAAGATGCGATGGCATTCAGGTATTTGTCGGAGAAGTTAGCATCGTCTCAATTTTTTCTCATTTGCACTCGGTGGATGCACACACCCATGTATTATGTTATTCTGTTTTTTTGGTTGAAGTGTCGAGGCGGCCAACAATGGTTTACTTTGCGAATGCCCCTGATATACGATATGGCGTCTCCTACATGCGACGGTCATGAAGAAATTTAACATGGTATTTAAGCCTATATTTTGTCATGTTATTTTGACCCTTTGAGCATATTAAATCATGCGAATGCATTTAAGTTAGGGAAATCACACACTAAATTAATTTTATTTGAGGTAATATTCATTAATTTTGGGGAAATAGGGAGCGTTTGATAACAAATGAATTTCTTGTGCTACTGAGAATGGCAGAACCATAATTTTGATCAATATGCATTGTGCTATAGAAGGGCTTCAAAGAAGAAAAAGAAGTGTAAAATATATTTCATGCACAAGCGGAAAATGTTTGTCCGACATTTTTCAGATGCAAGTGAAACCAAGTTGAAGGAATCGAATTTATTTTCAGAGACAAGGAACGATTTATGCTTTAAAAATTATGATTACCTAACCTTTTAAGTTTCTTTGCACAGAATGCAGTAACAAAAATTTTCATCGCACTTCTTTTTCGCACAGCTCTACTTGGGGAAAAAGCAAAAGGTCTACATATTTTACCGCGAAAGTCATGCATATCGGCTCTTATTGAATATAAGCAATGTAGACCTATGATTTTTTGTAAATTATAGGTTCTATTTATGCCTTATTTATAAACGGAACAGACGAAAAATAGTTATTACAAAAATTTTGATGTATATGGCCGCTACTTTTTGCATTCAGAGGCTTATAACAGATCCTAGAAGTCATCCATTATAAACTGAAAAGTAAGTTCATTGAGAAGAAGAAGAAGACTCGATCGCTGGGACAATATGTTTATTTGCCTGACGTTTCGATATCCGTCGCGGATTCGTCATCAGAGACATGAGTAGTAAGTAAGAAGTAAGTAGTTAGTTCATTCCCAGTCAGAAGGTATGGCTTATGTAAAGGTTAATGGAAAAATAGGTTTCATAAAGAGAAATTCGTTTGCCGAGTTTCCAATAAAAGTACTTTCATAGAGTTAACTGACTATAGAATTTTTTATTAATCTTAGGAATAAAAATTACCCGGTTATCTTGCGAACGTCGTTAATGATTTAAAATATGAAAAGCTCTGTTAAGGCATTAGCAGATATGATCCGCATATCCATCTTAATAAGAACAAATATTCGAATACTCATGATTTTGGTAAATTTTCTTTATGTATATCTCATTTAAAAGGTTTTGGTTGCTGAATAAACACAAGAAGGCTCTAGAACCGGTAAAAATCATGGTAAAATTTAAAGGACGGTAGTAAATAACTATTTATTCATCAATGGTAATGTGCCCCGCGCGGTTCGAAATTTTTAAGCAGTGGCGTTCAAGAGGAAAATACTTGTTTCCAACGAACAAAAGATAGTGTGTCACGATCAACAAACTTGATTTACGAACAAAGCCGGATACTCACAAAAATTTGTTCCCTGAACAAACCGTACTACAGTATTCCTCTCCTTAGTCGCCACCTGAGTCTAAATCCATCTGCTCGCACTGTTACGTTGTGACTAGAAAAGCAGACAATCGTCGAAAATCTTCCTAAACGAGATCGGACCAACCAAACTCCTACAACGCTGGTGCTGGTGAAATTCTCAGACGCTAGTACACACGAAGGAGCAAAGGCTGAGTCGCTAAATTCTATTGTATCACATTTGCTTTGATACCAGTATTGGAGTAACTTTCTGCATAGTTAGAAATTAAGCTAGCTCAGTTATTTCGCCTGCTCTTAACAACTTTGAACAAATTTTCCACGTTAAGACATTGCTTTAGTAGTCCGTCAAAGTTCTGCTTCTTAAATTCTAAAACCAATCGTCTTGAGTAAAGAGAATCGCCTTTAACGTATTCTGACGTGAGCTAAGCGACGACTTAGGCTATCTGTCTCGCATATAAAGAAAAGCTTCACATCTGAATCCTTTTTTCGGAATTTTAACTTCTCGTGCGAAAATAATGCAAACGAGAAGTCAAATGCAAAATCTGCCGCGAGAGGGGCTCGAACTCAAAACCCGTACTATGCAAGACCGCGATGTTAACCGCTGCGCTATCGCCGCACGCTCTAGCGGGCGATCGAAAAGCTTGACTAATTGGGTTCGATCGACGCACAGAGAGAACCGATGCGAAGGATATCATATTCTAGCCTCTAAGTATAGCAAACTTGAAGGTAAAATGGAAAATATGAAAAAACTTCTCCAGCAGACCATCGCTGCGATGGAAAAAGTGATGACTTCAGTGCATATGCATGGACCGCCTAAAGAAGAACAGAGGATGCATATACCAGAAGTACAGGCCGCCATAGTGGACAACATAGACACCGTCACACTATCCGTTTCGAGCTCTAGGCCCACTGCAGCGAAGGCGACCAAAACTGTACATCAGGACTCCCGTCAGGAGGGTTATCATGGTGTAGTTGCTCAGGGGTTGCAAGAAGCAACTTCAGACAATTCTGCCCACCAAGCAGTCACACCACACAGTTCGAGCTCCAGGCCCACTGCAGCAAAGGTGGCCAAAACTGTACCTAAAGACTCCCGACCGGAGGGTGATCATAGTGTAGTAGTTCAGGGGTTGCAAGAAGTAACTTCAGACAATTCTGCCGACCAAGCAGTCACACCACACAGTTCGAGCTCCAGGCCCACTGCAGACAAGGTGGCGAAAACCTCTGCTAAGGGCACACGACACCGAGAGGATCATGAATACTGTCTAGTTGTACAGGGGCTAAAAGAAGCCATTTCAGACCGCTCAAACGACCAGAACGATCCGAACTTGGTTTCCTTTAACGATGTCCTGAGCGATCTGTTCCCGCCAGGTAAAGAATTTGAAGTGCTCAAGTCATTTCGTATCGGGAAAAGGCCGGCAGATACTGCAGAAATGACCCGACCCAGACCGCTAAAAATAGTATTTAAAAACAAGGAACATGTTCAGGTAATCCTGTCTAAAAAAACTAACCTTCGTCACGCGCATAAAGAGGTTTTTTTTCAACCGGACTACTCCCTGGAGGAACGGCTGAAACGCCGAGAACTAGTAGCGGAACTACAGTCGAGGAACAAGAATGGCGAGGTAGGCCTGAAAATCTTCAACGGGAAGATAATTCAGAAGAAAACATTGAACCAAACCGTAATGCTCCGAACGACGGTCAGGAAGTGACTGTCACAACCGGGTTACACCGTACAAAGAAACTAAAGTGCATGTACACCAATGCACAAAGCCTGCTCTCCAAATTAGATTAGCTTAAGATTATTACGTGCCAACTGGAACCAGACGTCGTCTGCATAACAGAAACATGGTTGTCCACGAAGGTAAGCGACCAGGAAATTGCTCTCCCCGGGTTTCAAGTTTTCCGAAAAGATAGAGTCGGGCGTCCAGGTGGGGGTGTGCTAATCTATGTTAGACACGGCCTGCTCGTGTCCGACAAGTCCGAAAACCTTTCGGGTAATATAGAGGCAATATGGCTCACCGTTAGAACACCGGGGTCACAGACCCTTGACATCATGGCGGTCTACCGTCCACCATCGAGCAACCAGCAGTCAGACAATAGTCTGATAGAAGGAGTCGAAGAAATTGCTAGGAGATCCGATGTCATGGTCATGGGAGACTTTAACGCCCCCCATATCGACTGGAATGTGAGTTCTGCGCCCGGCTCAGAAGTAAATTTCGATCGACGACTCCTGCGCACAGTACAGGCATCTTTCCTAACGCAACACGTCCTATATCCGACCAGATTACGCGAAGGGCAACAAGCTAATTGCTTAGACCTAGTACTTACCAAAGCACCTGATAGCGTGGACATTGTAAATTGTTTACCACCTCTCGGAAAAAGTGATCACGTAGTGCTACAGTGGGAATATTCACTCTTCTCTGTGCCCGATCGTAGTGCGGTAACCAGACGCAACATATGGAGAGGGGACTTTACATAAATGAAAACCACAGTGAGCGAGATAGACTGGAACGAAATATTCACCGGGTGCGTTCTCGATGATTGGTCGGCATTCAAAGACGTATTACACGGACTAATTACCGATTTCTGTCCTATCACGGTAAAGAAAGTAACAAATAGGCCTCGATGGCTACCGCCGACGCTAAAGAGGGAAGTAAACCGCAAATGAAGGCTGTTCAAAATCTATCGCAGAGAGAGGGCCCCCGAATCGTACAATAGGTATAAGGCACAGAGAAACAAGGTTAAGAGCCTGATACGAATTAGCCGACAAAACTTCGAGAGTAATCTAATAAATCGTGCAGTAGGAAACCCAAAGCTTTTCTACAGCTACGTTAGGCAATGTACTCGAAATAGAGACCCTATTCCTCTGCTAAAAACAGACGACGGTGTAGAAATTTGCGAGATTAATGAAAAGGCGGAACATCTATCCTGCTTCTTCCAGTCGGTCTTTACGATAGAGGCTGAGTTCACCGCTATAAACTGCAGTGTGGGTGTGATCCAGACCATAGACTCGGTTGCACTCCCGGAAGCTACCGTTCTGCGAGAACTTCTACAGCTTAAAGAAACGAAGTCATCAGGTCCGGATGAGATACCTGCAAAGCTATTAAAAGAGCTAGCCATAGAGTTGGCGGTACCCCTGTACCTTATCTTCCGAGCTTCTCTTAATACTGGACAAGTGCCACCCGATTGGAAGACAGCGTGGATCTCACCCATCCACAAAAGTGGAAGTCGGGCGACCGCAAATAACTATAGACCGGTCAGCCTCACCTCAATATCCTGCAAGCTTATGGAACGCATAGTCAAACGCGAGCTGATGCACTTTTTGGAGCAACATCAACTTCTTTCTGATAAGCAGCACGGATTCCGCAGGGGAAGGTCCTGCTTGACCAATCTGCTCTATTGTCTAGAACAATGGACCCGAGCGATCGATGAAGGGAATACGGTGCATACAGTCTTCGTAGACTTCAAGAAGGCGTTTGACACGGTGCCCCATCAACGTCTCTTATACAAGCTCAGCCGCATAGGGGTAAGGGGAAACCTTTTGCAGTGGATAGCAAACTTCTTGACTGGTCGTACCCAGACCGTATGTATTGGCGAACAGCGGTCGGCGGAGGTAGCAGTTGAGAGCGGGGTTCCACAGGGATCTGTTCTTGGCCCTATTCTCTTCCTTATATATATTGATGACTGCATAAGCGGACTAGACTGCAAAATCGCAATGTTTGCTGATGACATAAAACTTTGGAAGGTCATACGCAACCAAGACGATGAATTAAACCTCCAGGCAAATTTGCATAGACTAGAGCAATGGTCGACCCTTTGGCTCATGCCATTCAATGTGGCAAAATGCAACCTAATGCGCTTTGGTAGAACCAGCACTATGCCTCGGAGGGTGTATTACCTGAATCACACGCCGCTGCCAGAGGTTGAGGCTCAGAAAGACCTGGGGGTGTGGTTCACGCCTTCACTGAAGCCATCACTCCACGTCCTGAAAGTGGCTAAATCCGCAATGTCGAGCTTGTATCTAATCAAGCGAGCCTTTGCTAAGTTTGACAAAGCTGTATTTGGCAAGGTATTCGGCACGTTCGTGCGACCTCAACTGGAATTTGCCATCCAAGCCTGGAGACCCTGGACAGCCAAAGACAAAAAAAACCTCGAAAGGGTACAAAGACGCGCAACAAAATTAGTACGAGGACAACGGAACCTCCCTTATGAGACCCGATTGGTAAATCTTGACTTGTTTCCTCTGGATTACAGGCAGATACGTGGGGACCTAATCCAGGCATTTCGCATGTTGCGTGGTCAGGATTGCTGCCTCCAAACAAATGACTTCTTTGAGCGGGCCACCACCTCTAGGCTGCGAGGACACCCCCTCAAATTACGTGTGACTGGGGCAAGACTTGACCCAAGAAAATTCTTTTTTCTCTAAGAGGGTAATTCAGGCACGGAATGCTCTTCCTGCGGATATTGTCATGTCCCCTTCCGTGGATGTCTTTAAGGCAAACCTAGACCGATATAATGAGTATCGTCACGATTAAGTACTCCAAATCCAATCACTGAACTATTCCGATTCTAAAAATTGAAGCGCTCTACATCCAAAACCTGAAATTCTAGAAATGCTATAAATATATACCAATAAAAATTTGTAAGTAGTATTATTATTATTAGTAATTAACAAAATGAGTCTCTGCCATTATCTACCTATGTTGTCTCTACTCACTATGCGATCTGCGCCGATCGTGTCTGAGGACGCACCTATCGCACCTATGGTCCTAGGCTATGCGGCCCTGTCACACCCTTTCTCGTATCGACCGACTGCTGACAACGTGGTAGGTTCCTCGGCTCTTGACACAGCAAAGGCGTATCATGGTCGCATCTCCGGTCTTCGGGACGTTCTCGTGAATCCGAGGTCTCCTCCTCGTATGGTCCTTCGGGTGTAGATATGACTCGTCATGGATGCCATGGCTACCGTCAACATTCACAGAAGCATCATGCCCCTATCATTCACATGCTTCCCCACGAGCGACAGTTTTTCTCCTAAAAACCAAAAATGACATTCCATTTTGAATTATGAGCCAGCCTTAGGAGTTTTTTCACTGTCTGCTATTCTTCCTCAGTTACACTGCTGGCTCGTGTAATCTGAGTGTGAGTTTTTTAATTGAAACAAGCGAGTAGTCGTTTGAAATTGTGTCAACGACTTCTTTAGAATGTTCGGCTTTGCCGATGCATTTCTTAAATCCTATGTACCAAGAGGGAGTTCAAAGGCGTTTGCCTATATTTCCTTTAATAAATTTGACTTGACTTGACTTGCATAAAACAATTCTATTAAAGAAAATCTCTTTTAATATAAAGAAGGTAAATACTTGATAATTTTTAATTTAACAAACGATTTTAATGTATTGCTCTAATTTAAAGCTACTGTTTACGTGTCCGTTACTTGAAAATTGTCGGGAAAAGTTATTTTTCTTAGCGAACCCTTCGAACTTTTTATATTCTTTTAAGGGATTGATGAAACTAATTTTAATCATCATTTTTTCTTAGTTTTCGTAGATGCATTCACGCCGGTGTGCAATTAATGATTTTGAATGGAGGACTCGCTGCACTGTACATCGGTGAGACAAGAGGCATTCACCATCTGTTTCCGTTGAATTAATAAGTTTATTATTTCCTTGTCATGCTTAAGTATCATCTTTGAGTCTTCTTAAACGTAGGAAGTGCAGTTCAGCTGTGAGTTGTGTATCAAACCCTATTTAAAGCAAAAAAACATTCAAATTAACCTGGTAGAGTTTCAGTTGTTTCAATGAGTAAGAAACGAAGCCTTTCAGGCACTGGTGACATTTCTTTGCTAATGTGCATCTGTCTGATATTGTTATGTTTAGAATTTGACGAGGGATGTATGAATAAATTTCTGCCAGAGCCTGAGACACCATCCTATCTCTACATTAGATTGTCTGACTCATGAAATGTGAAGATCGAAAATCGAGCATTTGCTTATATACGCAGTTGACATGGTTTATTGAGTTCCATGAGTTGACCTGAGGCGCAAAATATTGTTTAATTGAATAAAATTTGGTTCGTTTTGAAGGTAAATAAACGCAAAATTTGGCAAAATACAAATTTTCTTGGAAGCAGACGTAATTTTAGGTTTTGGAACACCAAAAATGAAATTATATCAATAAGATATGTTACACTATGAAACAACCTTAAAACAAGCCAGAAATGTTTTAAGTTTACGTCTTCGACAAAGGGAAAATTTCGATATTGAGGCTTTCATTAAACTTAGGTTAATTTAAATAATGAAATGGAATTTTCATTGAAAATAAGAGGGAATTCAACGTAAGGTTTCTGTTTTACACGCTTTATAGGTGTTTCTTCATGATATGTAGCAGGAAACAGCAACCATATTTTAAAAAATGCACTGCATGCTCCACTTTTTCTAGAATTTTGCCCAAAGAAAATGATGGTGATAGTGATTTTATATACGAAGAATTAGATATGCCGTGGCATATAACTTAATAAATGCACTATTCATTTTATTTAATAGTAGTTAGAAATGATGTTGATTTATATCTGTAGATTTACCTAATTTGTATAGTAGTTTAACGTTTTGCAGAAAACCCGATTATAAAAGTGCAATCTTCTCGAAACTTCTGAAAAAATGAAATGATATTTAGGAGGTAGTCCAATTCAACTAACCTAAGATCCAATTAACCGTCCTTGATTTTCATCAGTATAGTCCGCGGCGCGAAGCGCCACGCTTACCTGCAAGTTAAATGTGGAGTTACTTTGTTTCAGCAAATTGCCTTCACTGCCTGTCTCATTTTCTCCTTCCAAAAAGCCCCATAACCACCGTAGCTGAGACAAGGTGCATATGTAGTGCAGGGCATAAATTAATTTTGTTCAAGAAAAATTTGCGTCCGTATGTCATTTACCATTTGAAAAATATGGACCGTAATCAAGCAAAAATATGAACAGCAGCGAAATGCTGCCACCTTTTGCTATCATGTCGTAAGCGAACGATATCCAAGCATTTTCTATCTACTCTGAAATCTAAATAAATATGGAAAGCTGACGTGAAATGGGCAGAAGGTTGTTAGTTGATGTGATTTCTGTCACTCTGTTCGGCAGTTGTCATCTGAGAACGAGGCTTAACAGTAAAAAGCTACACTCAACAATGCTTACATATAAAAAAGCAAAGAAAATCTCTTCATAAGCTGCAAGAGGTTTATTTATTATTTTCATTGAAGCCAAGAAACCGGGAAAACTTTCCGTTTGTGCGTTGACATTAACTTAAAACTTATAAACCGCGCCAAAATTTGACGCCGAAATAGCTGTTAGTAGCAATTTTGAAAAACAGAAAGGCTTTTAAATAAGCTTACGCACATGAATGCATGTCTGTTGTTGCAAAGTCTTTATCGCTCCACTATGAGTTTGCACGTTTGTGTTATACTTAACTGTTACCCAAAAAGAGAGCTGCCTAAGAAAGAATATCCAAAAACTCACTATTTACATAAATTCTTCTAAGCAATATGTAATTTAAAAAGTATATTCGAGATACATTTGATTTGTGAAATTTATTAATGAGGCCATTTCAATTGCTGTGATAATGAAAGCCATACAGTTGGACAGGGTTAGTAAGTCTCCTTTGATTGTAACTCATCGTCTTCACGCACAGAAATCGGAGTGTAAAGGAGAAAAGGAATATTGAAAAGGTTGTGAACATTGATCATGGGTCAGGTATGTCAATTGATAATTTACACGGAGTGAACGACTGCTACTATGGAGTGGTGATATTATGCAACAGTTCTTTGCGTTGGCGTCGGCCACCGAGGCCTAGCATATTTCATAGATGAGTGAACTGAAGTTTTCAAATCTGCAAACCCTCTTTCTAATAATAACTTATTCCTTGTTGTTATTCTCGTGTATTCTAGGCAATTGCTTTAGAAATCCTGTGCGTGCAGTCAGCTCACTGTATCCGTATTGGTAGATTCCATGCGTGCAGTATACTGGGCGGGATAAACCACAAGGGTGTTATTATATCCAAGGCTGACGGAGTTCCTCTGTTGATTGGTGGCCTTCTCTGTTGATATGGGTTCGAATGCCACCGGGACCACGCATATTTCAAAGTTGGGTCGATTTGAATTGGGATAATTTGTGAATATTGGTAATAAAAAAGGTGCGTGGAGTGAGACATACTGTCATTTGCACGCAGTAAACGACTGCCCATCTTTTTTTCCAAATCGTAGGAGGGTTAAGTTCGAGTAAACGCACGTAAGATCGCCGCATTGAGAGCGCTTGTGCTCGCAGACCTCTTATTTCTTCTGATCAGCTTGCTTGTTGCAGCATCTATTATAGGCAGTCTTATGAACAGGTTTTCTCTCTGTGGTTAATATGGCAGGCTTTTTGGTGCGTTTACTAACGTTCCTGAAGATGAATCTTTCTCGTTTAATTTGAAAGGGTTATTTTGAATTTTTTAGTATGATGATTTCTTTCGTACTGTAAGTTTCTAGGGAAGCAACCTGGGCAGCTCTTGTATACTGCGAACTTTCTACGAAATATTTTCTTGAATTTTAGGATTGGGTGCAGCTATTTTATATAAAAACGTTTTTATAAAGTTCACCCAGACCCCGACTTATGATTTTACACTCCTTGAACTGATCCAAACTGAACTCATCGTAATAAATCGTAAATAAAGACTTTTCGAAAATTGCGAGGCTTAATTATCGTTTCCTTTAAGGTATCTGTCAGTGTATTCATTAACACAAGTAAAATGTTGTTACACCTTTATCACAATAAATGTGTCATTTTGGTTCCTTGGTGCATACGCGTACACTTATGTATTCTTACGTTCCACAGCGAGCTATGCCAGGATCACCCAGAACCTTGAGCAGGCTTTTGAACTGGAACCGCAATGTTTGTTCTCCCCTCAAACCGCATGTGGTTGCAATTTCAGCACAACATTGTAGTTGGGTATCAAAAGCGGTGGACGCCTCATGAGACGAAAATGGCCATGGTGGTGTTCCGTGACTTTATCGATAATTTCCTTCTGCCCATATCCTAGCCGCTCTGCGGTTGAGGCTCGCGAATAAGCTGTCATGATAACATGGGCGGACGAGTGCATCCTTGAAAAGATCGGTGTACGCGTATCTCCTTTTGTGTGTCCCCAATCTAATACCTTCAAGACTGTGAGCTCGTTAGTCAATGGTTATAACGTTCGGCCTCACCGGAAGGGTAGCGAGTTCCAAACTTGGGTGTGGCAGATATTTCAGTGGCAACATCGGGGTTAGATATCACTAGTTGAGGACGCCTAATGAGGCAGAAATGACCATTTTAGTGTCCCATGTCTTTGCTGGCAATGACAGTACCGCCTAAAATTCTTGTAATATGCCAAAATATGCAAACGATTAATACTTTCTCGGTAACCAGAATCGAGTAAAGTTGAAATACTGATTATCATGTAGGATATTCTGAAGTCATTTCAGGTACGATAGGATACCTGATATTTAAAGAGCTTCGCTCTGACCACTAAAAAAACGAAGCATCCGCAAAAAGTGGTAACTTAAAGACTATGCATTTTAATCAAGAATGTGGACGGCTTTCATAAATACAAATATATTTTATCTTAACCATATTTATACGTATTTGATGTACGACTTTGCTAGCAAATTACGCTATCTTTAAATTTTACGCCTAAATAAACGGTATCTTTCGGTTTTTAAAAAAGTTTTTAAATATAAGCTTTTATAGGATTGTGAGGTATTCATTCATAATACATCGTATCCCTCAATGTATTAATGCTGCCTATCGTGGATGTTTTTTTTCATATAAATGTCTAAAGGGAGCGAATTTATGGAGGAAAGCTTGAAACCAATCAAAAATTTCAAAAATATTCCATAGCATATAGTACGGTGTAGGCAGAAAAGGATTTTGGCGAAAAAATATTTTTGATATAAAGAAATGGTTTTGATTATCCATTCATCTAAAGATTAGGTTAAACTGTATTGGCTTAATTCATTTTTGTCTTTTTATCTATGGAGCGTGAGTATTTTCATCAAAAAAATCATTTATCTTACAAAAAATCGATCTTTTATGTCATAACAGTAAAATAAAATGCCTAGTGCCATTCATTCATATTTTAAAGATTTCTTGCATGGGTTCGTGCCGGTGTGTGAATAATTAGTTATCTTTTTTCCCTTGTGGCTTGAATATATTGAAGCTTGTGCTAAGAGGTCGCATTTTGGCCATGAAAATTTTGCTAAATATGCAATCTCAATATCATTCCTAGAGTGCAAATCATTGCACTTTTGAAGGTTTTCCGCATAGGTTGGTACTACTTAAATATTAAACACGGCTGTTTTCTTTCATCCTAGTTGCCGACTGGGGCTATGAGCCTATGCGCCAAACCACCACTTCACGCTCATGAAGGCATAGCAGCATCTTTCTGTGATGCAGTCGTTGTAATCATCATGGCAAAATATTAACTAAAGAACCGACGCGGTCTTTGTTTTGCACGGAGACAAGTTTTTGCCTGGCGTCAATGAGCTCTGCTACGTATGGCAACGTGGCGAAGGGTAACAGCAATCACAACGAGGCCACAGCAGTTACTGCATAAATGAGGTTCCAAGGCCTCAAATCATTACGAAGGGTAGAGATAGGATTCAATACTTCGCAATGTGACGGTCGGTCGTATACTCACGTCTCCCCGACGAAACATTAAGTTGTCTACAAACGATGTAGTGCCGCCACGCTAATACCACATTTGGATATTGTGTTGACCTTACAAAAGCTTAGCCAGATGCATGTTCTTCTAGCTCTGTCATATCATTACCAGACCGACCAGGTTCGGTGAGGCACGCTGGCACCATCCAAATGAACATAGCCGGAAAATACAATATCTGTTTAACCACGTGGAAGGCCAAATTATTTCGTTGCGCATTTCTAGATGGGTTTCAGTTTTAATCTCTCAGATATTAGCTTTGCACCACTGGCCGCTCGACCAGGCAGGTGTAGCAAGTGTTTGAACCTGTGGTTCCGCTCGTACATCCCAGAGTTACAATTGCGACGATCAGCTTGTACTTCATTGTTTACACAATTCAGACGTCAGCAGGTTTAAACTAACCAGTCTTACGATGGTGTGAACCTAGCTCACGTTCTGAATTTGTGGGTGAACAGTGCAACTCTTTGTGAATTCTGCTTCACAATAATAGTAAGTGCTCACATCAAAGGATCAAAAAGGGACGTCGCTATGAACGCTTGAGCGCCACCAGCCAGTTTTCCTGTGAATACTTTTATGACACATCTCGTAGAGTCTAGAAAGCTGTTTCGTGATTTCACCCTCTTGAATGCCTTTGATTTACTCTGACACTGGCTTTTCTTGACAAAATAGACTGGGTTTCCATCAACTGAGAAAAGGGCCTCAAATCCTTACTTATCGTAGAGATAGGATTCAATACTTCGCAATGTGACGGTCGGTCGTATACTCACGTCTCCCCGACGAAACATTAAGTTGTCTACAAACGTTGTAGTGCCGCCACGCTAATACCAAATTTGGATATTGTGTTGACCTTACAAAAGCTTAGCCAGATGCATGTTCTTCTAGCTCTGTCATATCATTACCAGACCGACCAGGTTCGGTGAGGCACGCTGGCACCATCCAAATGAACATAGCCGGAAAATACAATATCTGTTCAACCACGTGGAAGGCCAACTTATTTCGTTGCGCATTTCTAGATGGGGTTCAGTCTTAATCTCTCAGATATTAGCTTTGCACCACTGGCCGCTCGACCAGGCAGGTGTAGCAAGTGTTTGAACCTGTGGTTCCGCTCGTACATCCCAGAGTTACAATTGCGACGATCAGCTTGTACTTCATTGTTTACACAATTCAGACGTCAGCAGGTTTAAACTAACCAGTCTTACGATGGTCTGAACCTAGCTCACGTTCTGAATTTGTGGGTGAACAGTGCAACTCTTTGTGAATTCTGCTTCACAATAATAGTAAGTGCTCACATCAAAGGATCAAAAAGGGACGTCGCTATGAACGCTTGAGCGCCACAAGCCAGTTTTCCCTGTGAATACTTTTATGACACATCTCGTAGAGTCTAGAAAGCTGTTTCGTGATTTCACCCTCTTGAATGCCTTTGATTTACCCTGACACTGGCTTTTCTTGACAAATAGACTGGGTTTCCATCAACTGAGAAAAGGGCAGAAAAGAATTTATTTCAGCTCTCTTGTACTCTGGCGAGTTGCATGTGTTTTTCAGTTCTGCAATACACTATAGGCGCACAGTCTAGGTCTGTGCCCTCTAAATGGACTGTTTGATCGATGCCTTGAATTAAGAGGAGGAGGGAAAATCCACAGCTGGCGAAAATTCGAGCCCAATGGCGCAGGGGTTAGGGCGTTCGCCCTTGACCGAAATGACGTGGGTTCAAATCTCGAGTGTGGCGGCAATTTTCGCGGCAAAATTATAGCTGGGTATCTACATTTGATGAGACCCATTGAGGTCGAAATAAGTTTAATGCAAGTCCCAATTTATCTGCCGGTAATGCCTAAAATCAGGCTATGCCAGAGATTTTTGGGTGCGGTGGCACAAATGGGGGAAGCTTCGGCCAAGCCATTCAACTGCGCCGATTCAATCTTCTGTCTCCTTGTGACGAAACTGGACGAAGATAAGTTGAGTGCTCGGTGAGATTATGTCGTGGAGTCGTATATTTTCCCATCTTTAAAAACCAACAACTTACAACTTTCCAGTAGGTTGAATTACCTATAATCTTCCGGTTTTGTGCAATTCACCCATTGATCCAGCTGGGATTTGCTGATGGCATTGAACTGCAGAGCGGTTCTTCGAAGGCAACCGCATCCCATGATTGCTATACTCGATAAACTAAGATAAGTCGGCCTTATGAACTAACCACTGGAATTATCGCTTACTTACAACTTTTAAGTAGGGTGATTTACATAATCTCGCCACCTTTGTTCTTCTTTAAACTTTTTCCTAGTTGGTGTTGGTGGTACCGGTAGAAAAATGCCTCTAAGTTACCTTGCCCAAGGCACTGGCACATGCCCCTCCATAAACCCGTTCGCCGTTGTTCGGGCGCGGGGTTAGCGATAATATTAATGCTCATTTCCGTGTCTTCTCCCAATGTTTGAGTACGCGACCAAACTTGCCCTCATAAAGTTTTTTTATTTTTAGACAATTTTGCGATCTTATTTGTTCTCTGACATGCCTCGGCCATCTTCTCCCCAAAAAATCAGGTGAACGAAAGCCCGCGGGGCGCACTTCACACTTTCCCCAGACGACTCCATGACATAATCTTACCGAATGCTCTTATTTATTTTCCATCATGAGTTATAGATAACGGATAATCAGCTCCAATAAGTCGACAAGATGGGCACTCTCAGACACTTTGACAATTTCAAACGTCCATCCGTTTGATCTTACCTGATAACATAGGATACTTTCTATGGCAGTCAGCATACTCGGTCCATATTGGCAGATAATATATGCCGTACAGCTGTTCAGGCAACGTATGGTTAAATTCACGGCTCATTGTGAGGCTCGTAGTTTTATGGTAGACCGTCGGCTATGCAAAAGCCTTCCTTTTTGTCTGTGTTTGACTCCCACTGATGCCACAAATCTTTCACAATTAGCTCGATCAATTAACATGGCCATCACGAGCAGGGGAAATAAAAAGGGATTTGGTGAATACTTAACCCTATACACAGGGTATCCTTAAAAATGTATACATATTTTTAAGAATTGTAAACTTTGTTTTTATCATTATTTTATTATTTAAAAAGCGAAAAAATATTTAAAAGTATCATTTTATCGTTTTTTCTTTCATTTTGAGTATTGCGACAGTGGCTGAAGTGACAGCAGCCGCTGAACATGAATGCAGCCGAATACAAAGGGAATTCTTTCATGTAGAACTTTATTGCTTTGCGTTGTCAGTAGTGTCATGATAAAAACGTTCGTAAGTTTACCAAAATACTGTTAGCAGTCCAACAAAATGATTCTTTAAATATCCTAAAATTTATTTAATAATATAATACTGGTAAACACAAACTTAACAATAAGTTAATATATGTATGCATTTTGGAACACCTGAATGTTAGATTACCACTTATATCATTTAGCATACGGGGGACTCATTGAGATTCCTTTATTTGTTTCCTATATTTACCTAGCAGAGACGAATGCCAGCAAATCAGTGAACTAAAATGTGTTGTCCCTTAGGTCAAAAACTTCATGCAGATCTTGTCTTAAAATTTCACTCTAAAGTGACTCCAAAATAAAGTAGCGGAGGGAACTGTCATCACTGGGTGGCAGCAATTTTAATGAAGTCCCGGCCACGAACGAAGGATGACGTATCGTTCCTTATGCCAAGCCTAAATAGTACGTTAAATGTTTTTCCTTTCGCAAGACTGGAAAATCCTATCGTGCCCGTGCCAGCAGGTAAACATCAGAGCACATCTCTTGAGACAAGTTGTTGTGGTAGACGCTCATCATACCCCTTACCAAATTGCCACTTGAACGCAGTTGCGCTTTCCTCAGTAAGGCGTGAAGCATTACGGTCTGTGCCAGAAGTTTTTTGTCTGCCATCCCGTCTATCCACTTCAGCTTCGCTAGTCTTAAGAGGCAGCTATGACGAAAGTGTCTCAGTGTCCTGACAGTGGTAAGCAGTCCTTCAAGAGGCTCTTCGGCATGACGGCCTTCAACTTCCTACGTCAGTCGAAGGCACTGGCGAGGACACATTGAGCTTTGCAAAAGATAGAAGGTGGCCATGTTAACTAGATGCTACCGCTTTTTTTCCAAAATAAATTGCATTTCTCCCAATAGGGCCTGGAGACCGGGCTTTACGGATTGCTTAAGAGCATCCCTGTCTGGAATCCTGTTCTGCCAGTTCAATCTGCGTGGACAGGTCACATGGAAGTGATTTGGTTATTGGCAGGAGAAAACGGTTCATCTCCGAACAAACGCATTTGCAAAATGACGTCTACCGTCAGTCGAAGGCAGTGACACACTGAGGTTCACAATCGACAGCAGAATTGGCTGGCCACGGAGACGGGGAAAGTTAGGCTTTGCATCGATTTGGCCGTTGGTTGACTCTTAGACAAACGCGGTTTCACACAGATGTGTGATTGGTATCGAAATGAGGGAGGTCGTACCTAATGCTGGGCAAGGGTTGGCGCATGTCGCCTGGTTTCGCCGTCTTGATTTGAGGAACGATATTTGGCAGAACTGGCGACGAAAAGGTCTGCACTCCTTTGTATTGTTCCCTTCTGTTGCACTGTGGAGTTGCAGTCGTCCCCGAACACCAGGGTTCCGACTGTGACCATAAAAAGAGTAATGACAAGAAGTAGATGGGATCACTGGGACAAGAATTTTATTCGCCTGACTTTTCGAAATTTGTCGCCAAATCATCATCAGAACCAAACGAAGAAGTGGGTAATTAATGCACAATGAGTTGTGGTTTATAGGATACGGTCCCTATGGTACTGCAAAATTATGACAATTAACGTCTCTTCTAGCTCTTTTGTGCTCACCAGTGCGCTACCTGTATAAGGAAGAAGGATTTTCGAGCGTCAGATCGATTTATTTATTATCCTGAGCTTCGAACTCTTACGGGCGTCTACAGTCGGAAAAACAGCAAAAAAAGGGGTTAATTATAGTGGGTAAAGAGCAATCAGCTGTCAATGGCCGCCAGTCGTAAGGGGATAAGAAACAACCATTAATTAAAGGAGGGGAGGGACAATTTTAAGAAGTTTACGCTCATGAGCTGTCAGTGATGTCAACTGCTTGATGTCTGGCGAGCGGGCAGTTACCTGCCAAACTCTCGCCAGACGTGGTGCCATTGGGCGTGAATATTGTTCGGCCAGCTTCTATCCGGGCACGGGCGTTGACTGACACGTTGGCTTGTGTGTACTCCAAGTGGTGACTTGCTTTGGCCAACTTAGACCTAAGCACCGAAAATGGATTATGCAAGTCATTACACTTGTTTATTGACCGTTAACCATGACTCAAGTAATATTCAGCTCACGCAATTATCGCCTTTTGCTAGAATTTCGGGCTCACCAAATTTAAATTCAAATTCAAATGAGCCGCAACTTGAGGATTGGCCTTATTTCGCCGCACTGCTGCAGCGTTTTCGACAATCAAGTCCATAGTGGCCTTGCAGCTGCTCTGGTGAAGTAACTGTGTCCTCAACTGCAGTAGGTCCAACTGACCACTTCATATTTATACTGCTGTGACAGTGGGTTTTATGGGTTCAGTAGCTGACGCCTTGCGGTTGTTTCTGGCCTGTGTTTGACTCCAAATCCAGAGAGAGCGAGAAGGGGACAGACAGCCTCCCAGGCGTTCATCAAAAATTGGAGTCGATTCTATTTCTTCGCTCATCTTGATTGTGCCTGCGAGGGTTAAAATTTTTGCGCGGGTAGCTTTTTTCTCTAAATACAGGTCAAATATATAACATTTCGGCAACTTGATCTTCCAGTCTACTGCAGTGCTTTACAAGAAGCCGATAAAGCCTCTTTATACAACTGCCTTTGTGGCTGAGTCTGCTCTTTGCTGCAGACAAGAGCATCAAAAAATGAAGGCCGGCTGGTTATGTCCTCAGTCCTCTTTCGTAAATTTCACGTCCAGGAAAACGCTATTGAGAGGTTATTTGGAATTGAGCATCAGCTCATCTTCTATGACGACCAAGGTATGATCCGCATACCATGCACTTCGTCAGCTCATAAATTAAATTCCTTATCTCATGAAATGTCTCCGGAAATTATGTAATGCTTTTTTGTATCAAACATATTAATTACGTTTTGTTTTAAAAATGACGATAATACAGCCTCATATCAATATATTGAGAACACGGGAGGAGGCCGGCTTTTAAACGATCTTCTTTTTCACCGCATGTAGCATGGATGATTGTGGTTGATTTTGACTGCCTTTAAAAATTTAAAGATATTTTAGGGAAAGCATGCACGAAGAAAACATTATTTCTTCTACTTGTTTGGTAGAAAAATACACCTTTTTAAATTTTATACTTAAGAGAGGGGTATATTTTCGTTTAAAAAAATATAATTTTGGGCTTTTTTCACAATTTTCAGGCGTTCATTTATAGCACATCATATTCGTCAATTTGTAACTGCTGCCTTAAGTGTATAACATATGCTCCATATCTATCGCGAAATGTAACGGGAACTATGCGAGACCTTCCTAAGGCTGCAGTCAAAAGTAATTTTTGTAAACATGATGTACACAAAGCCCAGTTTGTAAACATTAAACTCCAATCAAGCAGTCAAAAGGCTTCAAAATAATTCTGCAATCAAGGCATTTTTTTAAAACCGAAACATACCCGTTCCTTAAGGTATAACAGTTAAAGAAGGCGTAATTTTATGCCTATCGAGTATCAGAAATTTGTTTGTATTTTTTTTTAATAAAATACATATGAATCTCTAAAGGCAGTAAAAATCAATAACAAAAGGCATACTACTTAGGTAATTACTTTTTTATAGTAAATTCGTTTTCTTGATGGCCAGAAAAAGGCTCGTTAAAAGGCCGGCATCATGAATTTTCCAAAATGCATTTGGTGCACTAACTCATAAAATCCAAGGATTTTTAATAGTAAATATCCGTTACACAAAGGCAGCCAATGATTCGGCCCCAAAAATCTTACAACAATAAACTAATGGCCGTTCTTTTCAATAGAGCATGTTGTGATTTATGAAGAAATATAACATTGAATAGAAAGACAAGCTTTATTAACAAATTGGAAAATTCCAAAAAAGTGGAAATCGAGCGTTCTAGGTTAACTTAAGTTCTACTTGTAGAGGACGCCTGATTTTAAAAAACTACTGAGTGAATACAGCAGGAAAAGTAAAATTACGTTGGAAAATAATCATTTTGTAAAGGTCTATATATTTACTTCCATATTACGTGGAATGTAATCTATGGATGTTGCCCAACAGCGCAAATTTTGAGTATGTATTCAAATACGTTTTCACGACAATTTCTAGTTTTTTCTTTCGTTTATGCATTGCGTGATTTGCGTTGGACTAGAGCAACCACAATTTCGCTTGACTTGGCCCATTGGGAGATCACAGGAGTAATATATTTTGTAAGCTTAAGTGCAGACATACCGGTCAGTGAATAGTACATTTAAATTTAATTGGCATCTCCAATAATAAAGGTACTATGTTTCGTACACTAAGAATGATTGCCTTTCGCCAAATATTTTGTAATTATTTGGAGATTTCGGTTACGAAGAGGTTCAGATCTGCTTTACAATTCTAATTATTACTTAACAATTTTGACTGGCTTCAGCTGCTTGACTATAAATAATGATTTAATTATATTTGCTTACCAAAACCTTCGAAATAAGATATATCTGAAAAGCTTATAAGTAAATAACCAGCTTCTAAAATTTTTTTCTTACGCAGCTGCCTTTGTGCGTCATAGATTCTAAACAACACAACCACGTCAATTCATTGCCGAGAAAAATAAACTTCCACTGCAAAAGTAGCAAATAAATATGCTTTAGATTGATTTTAAAAAATTCTTCTAGAAGTTTGCTCTTAGCAAAGCTTAACTTATATATTTTGGCATCTAATGTCCGCTTTCTTTAATGTTCTGATGATGAAGTAAAGATCAAAATTGGAAATTTTGGCCAGTGGATTGATTTTCCTAACAATGAGGGATATTTCTTCTAATATAAATGAAACAGCTAAATGTTTTATCTAACACGGAACAGTTTTCAGCACATTTGGTCACTACTAGGCTCAGTTCTGCAGTAATGAATGCAAAGCAGCGTGGCAATCACATCAACGGCAATTTTTGACAAAAAATATTTTCAATGTCCCGTGACAACCTTGGCAAATATTTGTTATGTTAACTGTCTCCCGTTTCATATCGATTGTACAATTAATTTGGTTGCCATATACTAATAAAGCTCTCAAACGCATTCCTTGCCTGTAACTCCTCATACGAAACATTAATGTAATGGGCAGTAAAGCAAAGGACAACCTAAAAAATGTTAACTCAATTTCATGGCACAAAACTTGGCAGCTTTGCACAATATAATTTTTCAAACTTATTTCACTCTTATTTTCCCAAAATTAATGTGCTATCTCCTAACTACACTAACCTCAATTTCATGGCCGCAAAACAACATTTTTCGTTTTGTGAACCAATACATTTCAAAAGTTTCCTCTCTTCATGTATGTTATTTTATAGTTTAACATGCACACACAAGAAGATCGTTTTCGCAGCGTTTTATAGTGTAGGAAATTCCTCGGACATCAACAAATGCTGGATTTTGCACATTTGCGCCTCTTTTTTCTCCAAATATTTTGATCTGAGCGGAATAAAATTCTCGTAGATAACATTTTGTGCTTCAAGTCAACCCAGTTAACTAACTAAACAATTTCAAGTGTGCGTTAAATCCTCCATTTCACAACCTTTCATCTGATATGTAATCTACAGTTTGTTGCGATTAGGCTGTACGATTGTCCCTATTACAACCATTTGCAACTAATACGTTTCAATCAAATCTAAGTTCAGAATTAATCGAATTTACTGTTCATGGTTCGGTTAGAGATAAAGTACGTTCTGATACAGAATTTAAGTATTTTGAGTGATTTGGTCTGCCCGAGACGATTCTCCTTTCATCTTATCTGTCTCGCTGGATTACTTGAATGGTGTTGAATTCCAGGTCGTTAGGAATAGAAGTAGAAAGGGACGTGACATCTAAAGATACCATGACTTCGTTTGGCAGGAGGCGTTTTTCTTTAAGCTACCCCAAGGATGGGGTTGACCACCTGACTGCTGCGGTTTTAATAAGTGGTCACGAATTATAGCCGTAGAATAAGTCACTCTTCAAGTCTGTAAGTTAGAGTTCCTTATAGTGTGCATATTGGGGAGACTATAGAAGCGGGCTAGAGAGGTGTCTTGCGCTCTTGCCATGGGTCAATCGATTGGCCATATTGAACCTGTGGTCTTCATTGCCAACATCGTTGATTTGGTATTTACCTTAACACAAATGTGCATGTTCTACTAACGAAGGCATTTCTACGATGTCTAGTTTGGCTTTGGTCAATCAGCTTTCTGATGGGTCCTCTATCCGTCAATAGGAAGTGAGTATTTTCTCATATAATCGTAATGTCAACACAATGCAGCATGTCATTTAATTCAGAATATATAAAACCGTGACGTTTCTGGAAGTCCTTAAATGTGGGCTGATGTCTGGTCAATTCTGTGTAAACGCAGACTTTGCATTCTTCCAAAGAATTGCAGTGACTACCGCCGGAACAAGACACTGATTTACTGCGGTTTTACTTTAAGGCTGCAAGAGATCAAATTTTTATCTTACGTAAGTTTGCGTGCCCCATTTGGCAAATAACTGCATAACGCCGATTACCACTTTCTACCAAGAAGTGAATTCCATTAGGGCTGGCATTCTTATGTTGTGAAAAATCGTAAATACCTGGCAAATTACTGAATTTTAATAGCAATTAAATGTAAAGTGCGTCAATAGCAAATAAAGCAAAACACCCCCAATGAAAATGCAATTTCTAGATTAGACTTGACCTTACCCTGTCTAACCGATGAGAGAGTATGACGAATGAACTCTAGCCAATCACGCCGAAGTGCGGCAAGCTTTGTAAAACTTACTCCCAATATAGCAAAATATATAAAGAAATGTTTTTTCATCGAAATCTGCTGTTCAATGTCCATCTATCAGTGCGGTTGTGAATTCGTTAGAAATGCATGATCCATAATTGAGCTAGTTATTTAGTAGTCATTCGGTTTTGCTAAATTAATTTGATGAAAAAATCCTTTTAATGAGGAAAAATGTATTTGTAATATAATGTATTAAAGGTTAACAGGCATGAGAAGAGGACTGCCTAATATTGAACAATTATCCTATACCAGTGAATTAAACTGAACCAGAACTCTTTTGTTTATGCGTTATCTGCTGTGGGAGAACATTGATAAGTTCAAATGTCTCCCTCTCAGAACCGGAAATTCTAATCTTAAATTTATAAAAATCAGGTCAAGCCAAATTTAAGAAAGCGCAGTGTGTTTTTTGGAAACGAGAAATTATTCAGGCCTTATAATTACTTTTTCGACAACGCATGATGTTTCCAACACAGTTCGTATTATCACCTTCATAATTTAGAAGGCAAATGTGCTATTTCTTAACAAACAAACCGTACTTTTAATGGCATTTTAAGAAATACGTTCAACCAAGTTTGTTAATTATTATTTTGAAATTTTGTGTACACATGTAAACAACAGTTGCGATCGATTGCAAAACTTTTAAAAATGTCGGCATTTCGCATGAAAACCATGGCAGACTAATTAATTGTGGAAAAAAAGTGTATGCTATGCTCATTTCATTCAATTGTTTTTACTCTAATATGCAGCGCTTTGCTGATGAATGCCCTAGGATATGCATTTCCTACAGATAGCGTTCCACCATTAATTGCACATTTTAAATGTTAGATAATGTGTTTCAGATTTAATATTTATCCACACGTTTTTGTATTCTTCAACCTCGTGGGTTTATAATTATTTGCTAAAAAATCTTTAAACAAAATGTTGACTATGCAATTGGGCCGTGCAGATGTAGTAGAACAATTTTGGTTGCCCGTGGTAAGCACTTAGTTATGTGGTTTTCCCTCGTCGAACCTTTGTGTTCTCACGCGTGTCAATGGCTGCAAGAGGCCCATATTGTCCGGTCCGTCCTACGGTCCCGCCTCAACCCTTTGCTTCAAAGCTTTTTTAGTTGACACTGTTCTAGTCCCAATGTTTAGACCAACAGTCATGGTGTGCAGTTTAATTTACTTTAGAAGGCTCTCTGACATCTACAGTTTACTCCGGGGCCAGCGAGCCAGTGCTTTATATTAAATAGGTGATAACTTTAAGCAAAACCTGTCTTAAAGATTTGAACAAGTGATATGAGTGGGTTAAAATCTGAGAATAAACTAGAGCTAGACATGTCAGGATTACTTTTATATCGAACGGAGCCACAGCTTGCACAGCCCTGCACAGTCATGGGATGTTGTCAGATAAGATTACACATTTCTTGAGGAAAGAGTTTTGGCCATCAAACAGTCCTGACTTGAATTGAATTGAAATGCTTTATTTAGTTCTTGACGATATGGTCGACGAGAAAAAGTCTGCTTCTACAACGTTGGATTGTGGATATGCCAGCTGGTTGCATGCAGAAAGTTCCACTTGAGACCCTTCAATATTTCATTTAGTCGATGTCAATTGAAATGAAAACTGTTCTTATCGTTAAAGGACAATCAATTATAAAGTAAATTGTGAGGTATAAACAGTATCACGTCTCTTGTTTGATTTTTCTTCTCGCACTGGCGTAAAGACATTTTTTAAAGTCAAGGGATAATGATGGATAATATTATGCAAAGTTAAAACTTTCAACTTTAAAACTTGAAACTAAAAAGAACGATAAAAATGCTAAGTTTTCTCAAAAAAAGACTTAATTTTTCCTATGATCCCAAGTCCCGCAGACGTAAAAATAGCTATACATAAGAAGATTAAATTAAAGTCTTCATCTAAGTTGAAAACGGAATAATACTTTTTTATGTAAGAAGAAATTTTCGTTAATCAACATATTTTGTACACATTGGTGAATGTTTATTTAGTGAATATCTTCCAGAATAATGAGGTATAGTTTGCATTGTTTTTGGCGTCTTCGTGTGGTCATTCATACAGTTCACTTTTGTTCGACGTTTACATCAAAACCTTTACAATAAGATATAAATTAACAGCAATTACTGAAAAAATTAATTTTTTTAATAAAAGGCCTTACGAAGATGGTCATTTGGCTCATACTTAAATATTATTTAAAAACTGCAAACCACATTGTCGAGAAAAAATTGCGCCCGTAACGGAATTCTCATATTGTTATTTATAGGATTAACAGAAGAAATTGTCGTTATACATGACCTTTTCAAAAGATATTCTATTGGATATTCAGATCACACATTTTGGTTATTATTAAATTTTCAAGGTAATGAAACAATGAAATTAAAAGCTTTATAAAAGTATTTAAGTTACTTAAAGATAAACGATTAAATTTGACTTGAGTTCAAAGGACTTACTCTTATCTTTATATTGAATTATTTAACCCATTAGTTGACTTATTCCACGATGAATAGCTATAGAAGCGGGCTAGGGTCGTTACTTGCGCACTCTTATGTGTCGGTTGATTGGCCATATTGTCGCTGGGTTATGCATTGCCAAGAGTGTTGTGTTGGTATTGAACTTGACGCAAAGTGTCTTTTCTACGTGCAACGCTTTTCCTAACATGTTCGCCTACACAGCTTTCTGGTCATTCCTCTATCCGACAGTAGGAAGTGAGTATTTTTTAATATAATTGTAATACCAACAGAATTCAGCACATCTTTTTTATTAGACTATATACAGCCGTGGCGTTTCTAGACTTCCTGTTATGTCAGCTGATATCTAAATGCTACTGTGCAAACGCAGGCGTTGCATTCTTCCAATGGATTGCAGTGCCTATTGTTGAAACACCTCACTGATTTATTAGGTTTTATTTTCAGTCTGCAAGAGATTAGATTTTATCTTTACCTTAGTTTGCGTGCGCTGTCAGAAAATAATTGCACAACACCCATATCCACTTACTTCCAAATAGTGTAGTCCAATAAGGCCGGTATTCTTATGGAATTAAAAAATCGTAAATATTTGGTAAATTACTGAATAATATAGTAATTAAACATTAAGTGCCTCAAGAGCAAATTAAGCAATTACGCCTCAAATAAAAATAAAATGTCTATTTTAGCTGGGGCACAGACTTCATATTAATACCGCACCTTACTCTGTCTTTGGATGAGCATGACGAACGGCATCTAAAATATCACGCAAACATAGGGCAAATCTCATACCTAAACCACTTTGCTCACTGGCATGTCTTTCTTTGTCTGCTGACGTTTCTAACAGATGGACCTGCTGCCCTTTCTCAAAGCGCGGAACCTTATTCAATGCCGTATAGCAAAAACGTATCAATATTTCACATTTGTCGCATATTGAAGGCCGTACTGGATTATCTCTCACACTTCTATTGACGTTTTGCTAAAGCACTTAGAAATTACAGTATTGCGAGTCCTGCCAGCAACTTGTCTGAGTTTGCAAATGTTTGATTATTTCTCCCATGCCAGTGAGAACGCATTTTAGAAAAGGTTTAAATACTAATAAGCAGCATTAGGCATATAACGTTCTTAAAAAAACTTTAAAAATTTTTGAGTGTTTGTTAAGAAAAATAAAGTTTTCCAGATAATCCCCAGGTTATGGAAACGTAAAAAAAAGCTATAAATTTGAACAATAAGTTTCAATGTTTTGTTAAGCATAACACTTTAAGCAACCACTTTTTTATATTACAAGAACTTGTCATGGGTCAAAATACTTTGTACATATGGTAATTAGTGGATTACCATTTATCAAATACCGTTGAATAATGTCTCTCATCATTTCGCTCATTTTCAGTTTCTTCATCGACAAGTTGATAAATTGTGCTTCTGTTCGACGTTAACATCAAAATCTTCAAAACAAGTTATAAAAAAACAAAATTTACCGGAAAAACGAGCTTTTGGATATAAATACTTATGAAGATGGCCATGTAGGTCAAATGCGGAAACGCTTCAAAACAGCACCCCACATTTTCAAGCATACACAATGTCTGCTTGATTCCACCGATATTGTTATTCTTAAGATTAAAAACAAAAATTAGATAGTAAGTGACCTCTTTAAAAAGTGCTTATATTGGATATTTAGCTACCGAAAGTCTGTGATTATTAACTTTTTCAAGGAAATGTCACAGGGTGATTGGAGACTTTTGACTTTTTTAATTTTACCTGTAGGTAAATGATTAAATTGGATTAGAATTTAAAGAACATACATTTATCTTTATAACAGATAATTTTCCGCTTAAAAGGATTAATTCCACAATCCGTTATAAGTTTGCGAATGCGAAGATTTCAGGTTAGATATATGACAATTTTTGGAATGCTTATTATGTTTCTGTCTGTTTCTTTTGTTAATAAAACATAAGCTGAATATGTTGTTTACAAAATTGTTTATTTTTACCTGTCATACACTTTATACACTTAACATCACCTTTAAAGTAACATGGATAACAAAGTTTGCTTATGCGCTCACATTTATCGGCGGATTTAAACAATTTTGTCGTAAAAACTTATAACAGCACTTTCTGAAACAAAACTTAACAGAATACCAAAATGTAATTTTAAATTATAACTTGTTTCTATAAATATATACGATAACTTTAACTAGGCTTTACTTTCATTTCATCAACTTTGCACAAACATTTTCCACTTCTGGACGAGAGTATGATTCCACTTTTTTACTTATTCTGGAAATCTTCCACAGCACAATGCATATTATTAAAAACTTTGGTTTTTCTCATAGGTTTTAGCATAGGAAATTTCTTTTACATAAACCTCCTCAAGATTTAGCCAAAATAAGTGCCCATGTCACTCTGTTATTTTAACTTAGATGGCAGTTTTCCAAACTTAAACATTTCTAATTATCAAATCAACAAAATTGATAAAAATAACCTGTCCAGCTTTCATTACAACTACCAAGTTAAATTTCCTCATGAGAGTTGTTTGCAGGACTGTATGTATGAATATCCAACCTGAGTAGCTTGATGTTACTTTTTCACGAGACGACGTATCACAACATGCACCATAGTTGTGCGCCGTTGTGTTTTCTTAAATTATATTTAATTTTACCCTCTTGTTTAGGTGAAGCCTGTACGAGCAGCCACCTTTGTTTGGTCCTGTATCTATCTGGCTATTTTGTGTCTTTGATTAATCATCCACCGGTCTGCTTCAGTACATCTATTTAAGCTGACCGTTGCCAACTTAATTGTTTTTTTCTCTTGAGTGTGGTGATTTTACCGACATACATAGTCTAAATATTTACGATGTCGCGTCTGTTCTTTCAAAGTCGTACGGTGTTTTTACTTGCCTATTTTTAGAAAACATTTTATCGAACACTGTAATCATTATTTTGCTGGTCAAAGCTTTCGGGCTCCTGTGGTGTCCATCGTCAAAGATAGGAAAACAAAAACAAATGAAGTGGGTTGTTCTGGCCTGTGTACAAAAAAATAAAATTTTAAAGTGAAGAAAATCAATAAAGGTGTAGTTTGGCCACCGGCGTGCCATTGTGGACTATGTCAGTCTGTGTTAGCGAGCAAAGTCGGCGTGTTGGGTGGAAATATTCACAGAAATAAATTTTTTCAACGAAAACAAGCTACATTTATGAGGGAAAGGTCAATAAAAAGCCAAAGGACAGGGGAAAGGTAAGAAGACCAATTAACCACCAGTGCCGTGAGTCTCGAGATTTATTGCGCGAGGCAACATTTGCGGGTGCCCACGTTGGCAGCAAGGTGAGCCGAGAACTGGTTAAAGTCTGGACATCGGATGATAATTCAGTTAACCGATGTATTTATCTGTCGATGGATTCCTGCAGGAGTCCAAAAGCTCTGACCAATAAAATAATGACTACGGTGTTCAATAAAACTTCTTTGTCTCAAAATGTACACTTTCCTGGTATGCAAAAATTTGCCTCAATTCCTTTTTACCTGCTTCAGCAGGGCTCCCAGTAAGAAATCACTGTAAACATCACCGCACCGCTTAATATACTACTTTTTTGCAGTGCGCTTGTTCTCTCTCCTTCATTTTAACCATTTACCATCCACGCAATGCTCACGCGGAAAAGTAGTTTTCTGCGATTGTTTTTAGTTTTATTTTTTTATTTTGTCAGTTTATTTTGGTTTTGTTTGGATTATTTGTTTATTTATATACTTGAGCCTATTGTATTTTATCATTTTTGGTAAGTTTATTCTTAGCACTTCTACTGATGCGTGGTTTACTTTCGGCAGAACAAAAGTGGGAAAAATTCGATCTTCCATGGTTTTAAGTTAATCCCAAAAATTCCCAGATTTTTGCATTGTTACGCAATTTGCGGAGTTTTTTTCCCCAGGGTTGTTTTCAACGTTAAGTCATTTTGCGTTTTATGTTGCGAAACCATGCATTTTAATATAATTGTTCACTTTATTTTCTACTTTTATACACTCGACTTTTTAATTAATTTTTTTCTTCGTATGGATATTGCGCGCCTAGGTTATCCTTATTGGCAAAGGTCCGTAGTACACAAACGTGGGTGTTTTGTTACTGTGGTGACGTGTAAAATGCACCCTTATGTAGGTTTCTGAAATAAGTTTGTTGTTATGTAAAGTTGAGGAATGTTTATGTGTTCGCCGAATGGATGTGGTGCCGGCTTTCGAGTTGGGCCTCGGGTGTGTGAAAACGGACGGCAAAGTCCTGTGTTGGGCGAGTTCCGCCACCCCTCTTTCCTGGAAGCTTGCCATACAAGGCTGGGAGTTCTCACAGTGATCTGCACACTTATTAATAACTCCAGGTGCCGACGTACTTTTCAAAACCTTGATTGCAGCCAAGATGTGTTGTGCCGGTATGTGCGTAGGATTTTGTGTGTGTTTTGGGCCTGGTCTGGCGGACGATTAGGAAGGATTGCGGTGTATTGTGAACGCAGCTGTCTGAGGCAAGCAGGCGAAAATGACAGACTTAATTTGTACAAATACATTTAGAGATCGCTAAGCAATTGCTTCCTCTTTTTGTGTGAATAACGAAGCAATTGGAGAACACATTTATCCGAATTTTTACATGATCGACAATCGCAAGGTCATTGTAACGTGGCAAATGATTAATAGTGATGTCAACTTTAACTTCATGGGCAAGCTGGAGAAGTTTCAACTTAGCGACCAGATTCATGAATTTAAACACTACGGTCACTATATCGATGATATAGACTCGCTTCTAAATACTGTAAACCAAGAACACCCCTCCATAAAGTTCACATTGGAGATGGAAACGGCAGATTTGCTTACGTTTTTGGACGTTCTCCTAAGCAGACGACCTAATGGTAGCCTCCGAAGGAGCGTTTATAGAAAGAAAACCTGGTCCGGACAGTACACAAACTTTCACAGTTTCGTTCCCATCCAGCAAAAGCGTAATCTAGTCCGCTGCTTAACGCAAAGGGCTAGAAAAATCTGCTCGGATGATACTATCGAAAGAGAGCTCACGAAGATCCAGGACCTGCTTCGAGAGAACGGGTACCCTGACAAGTTTATTCAAAAGAACATGATGGAGAGAGAACGCAAACCCTTAACACCCACCGTGGAAAAGAAAACCTTTTTCCTCAAAGTCCCCTTTCAAGGGGACGCAGCAAGTGAACTGTTAAGCCGACGCCTTAACCAAGCCGTATCACGAACCTTCCCAGCGGCGAAAGTTCGGGTGTTATTCTCAACAAACCTGGTCCTACACGGCGAAGGTAAGAATAAGCTGCCAGCCCAGACCACTTCCATGTGCATTTACTCATTTAATTGTTCCTGTGGAGCAGGTTACATAGGTCGCACGAGCCGGCGCTTATCCAAGAGGATACGGGAGCATCTGCCAGCATGGCTTAATAAAGGCAAAGTCAGGAACGTCAACAGTTCCATTCTTGCTCAGATGGTTGACTCTGGACACCGTATTGACCCGAACGAAGCCTTTAAGGCGATCTACAAGGTCTCACCAGATTACCCGAAGTCCCTGGGTCAACGGCTGCTGGCAACAGCGGAGGCCACGGCCATTCGCCTGATGAAGCCGGTGTTGTGCGCGCAGAAGAACCTTCTTCAGGCCCCAAGCCTAGCATGGCCAACGGCCGCAGAACTACCAGCATTTTCCACGCGTTCTTTCCCCTCTCCCTCTCCTAATTACCCTGTCAGTACTTCTTTTTATCAACCCAAACCCCAAACCCCCATTCCCAAGACTAAGTTGATTAGAACGATAATTAATTAATTGCTTGTCACCCTGTACCTTCCCCTTCCATTTAAATGTAATGGCCCGAAAAGAATTTATCGAAAGTATACGTATGCTCGCCAACTGTCCTTCTGAAATGTGTAAGAGCATCGAATGTACCTTATCGTGAGAGATATGATGTACTCGCAACGGAAGATGGCAGATGTCTCTAGCTTATCACCCAAATATACGAAGGTAAGGTGTGCCTGTAGCTGTTTCTGTGAACTGTTTATTGTTAAAAGCATATTTAAATTCGTTGGATAAAACGCTGAACGGATGGATACATTTTGACATGCTCGTTTTTGCTCAAAAATTGGACATACTATCTCAAAGAAATTGATTGTCCTCGAATGCATGCCATGCCATCACCTTAGTTAATTTTGCGTTGTCAGAGAAAAGCAAATAAGCAAACTCCGGGGAGCGGGTTTTTATCACAAACCTAAAAAACTAGTAACCAGGTATACTTTTATAGTTGTTTAAGTCACGTACCGCTACTAATCAGTTGGCGTTACGTCGAACTTTTTCTGGATCTCCTGGATATGACTAATAACTCTGAATTGTCGTGCTTGTTTGACGTTCTCTTTTGGAGAAGTGTCTGAAACATATTTAATGGAATCGGTCAGCCTTGAATATTCGTCTTGCAGTGTTTGGTATGTAAATGCTTCTCCTGTCTGTTGGTTAAACTACGTAGACAGTTTTAAAATAATATTGAATATTATTTTATTAAAACTTACTTTTATTATTTAATCTTTATTCAATTCACTGAAAAATTATATTTGTCCATTACAAATTGAAGTACCCCCACCGATACAATTGGAACATGTTTTTCTTTAATGTGCAACATTTTATTTTCTTCTAGAATTTACTTTCAAGAAAACGAGTTGTTCGTCCAAGTAAGTTGTATTGACCAGTGCAGTAGCGCTGGCTGCTAAATGCGTAAACCAACTAACATCCACGACTCTGCATTATTTAGCGAAACTGTCTACGAGTGACTAAATCAAGGATCGAATGCAGTGTGGCTGATTCCTTTTGAGTCTAGACAGTGACAAGCTGGTTTAAGGCGGGTAAAAGATATCATTTTCTTGGTGCCCTGCAAATAAGATACCTGATCAAATCAAATTTAAGGTTAGACTTTGAACCAAATGTTCGATCTTCTTTATGGCCGAAGTTTTGAAGATGATATGAGGCAGCCATACATTCACTATCGTGTCTGAATGCTTGCATGGAAAATGACAGCAATGGAGTTGGACAAAGCTGATTAGTGTCAAATGAATAAAAGTCATCATTCTCACAGCGCCGGCATGGCGAGATTGGCAGCTACAAGTTGCTGAACTGGGGGAGGGGGGAATATGATTGGCTATGAAAATTGGAGTTAGGAGATTGAAAATCACTGGTACGTGCATAGAGTAAATAACCGTCTGCAGGAGGTGGGGGTGACATGCAATCGCCACCTGCCGTGCGTTGGCCACAGAGGAGAGGATGCCTGTACAAGCGCCTTCTGACAACGTATTATTGGATTTGCTAACCACACAGCTACCGCACCCGTCGACGACGTACCTTCAGAAGCAAGCCGCCGTCTGGTATACAACCGAAGTGTCTTTGTTAGGATCGACTTAGTGATTTTTATCGACAAGATGTAAGAGTATAGAACTCGGGATCAATTCAGTTTCGTCTTTAGTAAGCCAGGCTACCTCTTGTAAACATAACGTTCTTTTAAGACACCCCTTTATTCTGCCAATGCATCCTGCTCCATAGGAGCAAGTTTAATAATAAACACATATTTAGCGGGCCTACACCGGGAATCAGTCTTCAGCTCTCAAGCGTAAAATGGGAGAATTTGCGAAGAATAAGCGTAATTTCGTCTTGTTTGCTGCATATCCTTAAAAGGCAGCATAATGAACAAATCTTTCCTTTCTGCAGTCAGGGTGACAGGCTTTTCGATGCATTTGCCAATATGCCCAAGGATGAACCTTTTTGGCTATCCATTCTTAAGAAAAGTGTTTCGCAACTGCTGGAGTTTGGCTTCAACAGTTTCATTAGATCAGATCTGTCACAATATACCTGCTTACCCTTGGATACAATTTTGCTTTATATTTTGGAAAAAAAGACTGTGAAAGTTATTATATTGCTCCGGTTAGATTTTCTCTTGCAATGCCCACTGTAGGGGAGACTTGTCAATAAAACGTGATAATATTTGCCGAACTTAGACTATTGACAATTCCTTTACATTTTAAGACATGGTACTATTTTACTTAACAGGAATTTGGTGGTATGAGGGTTATATTTAATGGTTTCTGTAGTTAACAGAGGTATGCAATCGATTCCTATGTGTTCACTCTATATCTATAATGTTTCGTCCCTCGATTGAGTCAAGTCAATTGGGGTTATGGTTATGTTATGTTCCTGCATAATATATCCATAAATCACAGTGAAATGTTGCCTGGAAGTGCAGAAGAGAACCTTTCTCAAGTGTATCTGCATCATCATAATATAAGAAACATGAAGTGGTCCCAGCATCTGTGACAATCACTGATAGGCGGTGCCTAGTGAGGCTCAAAACACCCTGATCATCATGACCCGGGAGTAGGGAGTTCATTCTGCATTTGCAACTATCGGGGTGATCACCTTAGCTCAGAATTTTGTGTTTTGCTTCGTTTTTCGAGAACGTTTACGAGACCATTGTTTACATTTAACTAATTCAGTACAGATGCAAACATCTCCAGCCCAAAATTCACACGGGTTGCTGCAGACTTCACTAAAGTATCACTACTACTCAACTATTCCATGGATCTCGCCGGGTCGTTTCTATTAGCAGGCAGCGCATTTTTTCGTCCAACCTTCTCTAGCCTATAAATAACGGCTGGTCCTGAAGTATATTATAGTACTTAGCGATCTTGCAAACAAAACGATTCATTAAATGCTATTTTCTTTCTTTACTTTACATAAAAAACAATAAGGCCGCTCAACTGCATCAGAAAATATTTTAACATACTATTCAATGGTCACATTTCGTCATTCAAAAACTTGTACCCTTTAAAACGACTACAAGCCGTTTGCTTTCTGATAATTTCAAAATGCAAGTAATTTATTAATTAAAAGGAGCAACTTTTAACTTATTCAATATGGTAGTTATTGTCAAATTCTTTATATTATTTGATGTTAAAGGCAGCTTAAAGGAAGCTGGTGGGCTGATAATTCCAAAAAACAGATACGGCTTCATACATTGTTATAAAAGCTTGTTTTTATTAAGAACCTATTCTTCTCAACTTACCATCACAATTGTAACGGCGTTTTATGGTACATCTCTGTGCTGAGACCATTCGTGCCTTTTTAAAGCCAGTAGGAGGCGCCTTTTTGGGCACAATCATCCTACGCTACCAGCCACATCCTTTCTACTGCATGTTAAACCAATCAGATTATTGCAGACCTGGTTGGCTGCAAACCATGCGCCAAGACCAAGACCCCGGCACGACTAGTTTGCCCATACGCTGAACCTACATTTCACCGATTCTTTACAATTTTAGCGCAAAAAATATTCTCATAAACTATCTAATAAAGTAAATGCTACCAGCCACAGAAAATGGTGTACTATCATAACCTTTGCATTCTCTCCTTGAGTAGTCGGGAATAAATTACAGCGTGAAGTGAGACTGACTTTTGTCAGTCCGCAGACACCGAGCTATGCAGGCAGAAGAGATGGGAATGGAATCGAGACCGGCTCTGGACCGGAAACGGCTCACCGACCCTGAGATGCTTCGACCTCCGCACAGAGAGAAGTTGCATCTGCTGACCCCAGAACCTGGAAATATGCAACATCTAACACTCCCCAGTTCGATGACATATTCGACGGGGGGTGCTGGTAGAGTTGGAAGTATCGTCTCACACAAGTCGGAGGATGCGTTGAGTAGTTTCAGTGTTGGAAGTATCTTGCGAAGCACTGGCGAAGTGGATGACCTCTTCTGTAAGTTAATTTTTTATTTTGTGATTAAAAGCCCTCTTGCGCAGTTCAAAACAGTCCCATTGATTAAGATTTCCCGTTTTAAAACTCAACTTTTTTCGCAGATTTACAGTCATTTAAAAGATATTTGTTTTCGCTTACTGAATTAGAACCCGATATTAAGCAGAGATAATAGTTTGTACACATACCTTAAATCAGTGCAGCCCAAAACACTGTCGCTTTCTGTTCTTTAAGCCATCCCGAAAAAAGTCACTAACTTCAACATAACATTTCAACATTATAAGTTTGATATCTGTTTTAAAACGGAAGGAAGAAAAAGGTAAAAAACCGCCTCATAGCTCCTCAGAAAGCAAACCTTGATTACTGGAACAAAATTATGTTCACGCTATGCTAAAATCCTTGATAACAAGAATAATATCACGTAAATTTGACCTACAGTAGAAAGTAACAGGCTCACGATAAACATTTCTAGCTGTGGGATTTAACAACTTCGACAGCGTTTATTGAATTTTGCAAGAACATTTGCCAAATATAGTTTTCTCTATTAAGGGTTGCTCTTCAATTCCTGTAGATGGTAACTTGCACATATATGCTAAATCGGTAAACAATTCGTTATGTTTTACATAAAATACGACAGTCCAGGATGGAAACTCAGCTGTTTCACTGTCCGTAATAATAGCAGGTTAATTGCCCCAACAGTGATATTATATGTTACCTTGGATGAAACTGACAAAGGTTTTGAGCAGCTTGAGTCATCTCAAATACCCAAAAAACGGGTGTGCCTAGGTCATTTTAAAACTTTAACAAACTTATGCGTGCAATGCTAACAGGTATCAGCTGTTGCTGCAATTTCGCAACTCTTACAGTTATTTTTAGCTGTATTCTCGCTACAATTTTCACAATCGTGTTTTGTCAAAGCTTGTTGTTTGCTTTGACAATATAAATATTCATTTTGACTCAATGATGAAAACAAAATAAAAAACGTAAAATCAGTGTGATGTATGCTGGTGCTCTTATTTAAATTGATAACAAGTAATGTCTGCGTAAAATTTTCTAAAAAGCAAAAGAGTATACAATTTTCTAAGAATCAATGAATTTATGCTTTCTGAAGTTGAAATTCTTGCAACAGGCACAACAGTCACTAGGAGTCAAAAGGATTTTGCGATTGATGCATTTATTTGAATCAGTTATAATGCAATTTAATACTATAAGGTTTATAGGGTACACAAAGTACTTACAAATGAGAACACACGGAAATATTTTGATCACGTTTTCTTCAGCATGCACTGGTATTTATAATGTAAATATAAATAATTCGAAAATATGATTTATACAAGGACTCATTGTATACAGGATGCACATGAACATAAAAAAGTTTTTTGGATGAAATTTCACCTATCCCTAATTAACATTGTTCTACACAGTGCCCCATTCCCGAGATCCAAACAGATGAAAAGCATTTTCGATAGATCAAAATTTCATACCAATTCCCCTTTATATTCAGCACATGTAATCCCAATCAAAAATGCACACTGGCTAAGTGGTCAACGTTACCTTGCAGCTATGGCAAAAAGTAGCACATTTAAGGTATCTCGATGTAGGTTCAAGTCAGACGCACAATTTTCTAGTGATTTTCTTATCTCTCCACGTTCAAAAATAACCGAAATTTTTAGATCTCTTAATTTATCGGTATAGGTCCTTCTGGAAATTACGAAATTTAGTTTATTTAAGTGTGCGGCAACACAAGTCGATGTTCTTACTACCTGCCGACCATTTCTAAACATAAGATATGCAGATCTGATCTAAACAGAAAAACTCCTAGCAATTTATTAGTAACCACTGGTCGTCAATGCTGCACTATGTTTGCCGTTCAGTCAATGATAAACTGTGCATTTACTTATGGATCGAATAGTTTGCTAGTACGTTTTGTTAAGTTTGAAAAAAAAACATCTTAGAGATGGTGGCTGCTATAGCAACCAATAGCATGTGATTGACACTCTTCACATCTAAAAGATAAATTCCGAAGTAAAATGAAGAAACCCTTACCTCATATGTTTAGGATCGGAAAGAGCCCGTTTAGAAGTTTTTTTCGGAACAGAATATGATTTGAACAAAAAGGATAACAATCGTTAATGCGAAAATTAGGGTTTGTTAGGAGATATGCGAGGATGATACGCGCGACTGTAAATAGACAGCGCTACAGAAGCATACCAAGCCACAGGATGATCAAAATCTAAGCATCTAGTCAAGTTGCATCTTAGAAAAAATGCGGGTGGCAATTTTTCTTCAGCGATGAGCACACGGAAACGCCTAGGCAAAACAAAACTATTCCCAGTGAAACATCTTCATAGACAATGACAAAACGCATCGTCTAGCTCTCAAAATACAGCGCAGGATAGTGAAAAAAATACATATGCGTTGTTTGCAATTCCATTGCGATAAAGCAAAAATGTGAAAATGGATACGTAGCAGGGCAAGTATCGTGATTGTTTTATTCACTCCAACTGACATGAATAATTCAACCTTAACTGTGACCAGACTCTTAACAAGGCTTCCGTTAAGGGTAATTTTATTGGAAGTCTACATCAAACTGATATTTCATGCTACCATCAAGAATATTAAGCTGGAATAAAGGCGCATGGTCTGCCCTTACCAATGATATAGTTTACTCGCATTAAAGCCTTTGTAGGCCTAGCAAAACATTTATTGCGACGAAATGCGCTATACGCTAGTTAATATGTCAAATCTAAATGGAATCCACCATTTTCTAGCAGAGGTGTCAACGCACCTTATATATGGTTGGCCTCAAGCATGCAACTTACTGTTAGGTTTAAAATTAGGGTTACATTAAAGGTAAACGCAAGAGTTTGGGTTATTTATAACCTCATGATTTTAACCTTTATGATTTTAGGATACGTAATCACGAGTAATCGTTACTTTTTGATCCAACGGGACAGTTAATTACCTAGTCTTATAATACGCTTTAACTTAACGCAAGTGCATCTGAAGTTCCATTCGCGACTATTTCACAATCATAGTTAGGCTTTTGCCTTGTTCTATACCAATTAGGCATATGATACAGGACTCGGGCTCGGCGTATAATAGATGCGCTACAAATGACAACTGTGCCCACGTTTTGCATGAGGAATGTTCTTACAATCGGATGTTTGCTGATGATTCGTATGACTAAGTGGTTTTCAAACCTCTTACACCCGTGAAGCGTAGTTCCTTCTGTGGTTAACATACATGACTTGGTAATTGGTTCATATTCAGTGATCACTCAAATTATCATTTTTGAAGCAATAATTCATTGTTTTTTCAATATTTAGACTGCTGATTAAGGGAAAAAGTAACTTTTTAAATCAGAGAACATTTATGGATGTCATCATAAACCAAGGATTCTTTAACTTATGTCTGCCTATTCAAAGTGTGTTTTAAATTCCTTACAAGAGTGAGGGATCTGCGTTCTTGACGAATTTTCAACTCCGTTGAATTGCTGTGCTTTTCGTTATGTAATGGTTCTATTAGTTTTTAACCAAAGAGAGATCGTTTTGGACTTAAAACATATTTGAATATACATGGTAATGTCATAATTCATATTTTTACGTGAATCAGTATTATGCGTTTGCTGTAAATGACAGATGCAAAATCTGAAATTAACGCCTTCCAAATAACTTTTTTTCCATAATTACTGCTTTTCTTTTTTATGCGCTTGAAATTTACAAAAGACCTAACCTTTAGTAGCCTATCGAAAGTTCAACTTTTCAGTTATGACGATGAACTCACTTTCAGAGCAGTTGTTTATTTTAACTTAAAAATAACAGATTTTAGTCTGAATTTATTATTGAATTACTGTCGCAGGCTTTATTTCTGTAAGTCATTCAAATTCACTATTTGTGGCAATAAATATACGTTTAGGAATTGTGCGAACGATGTGTCGGTGGACATGGTTTCAAGCGTTTCGGAAATAGACGTGTCCAGTACTAATGAGGTAGGGGAACCACTGTTACCATAAAAAATGCAGGCACAATTTAGTAACGGATCTACATGCACTGGCCGGAATGTTCGTCCATTACGCGTCACATAGCTTTTCGGAGCTGATATAAGAGTATACTGACACAATGCCTGCGGTGAGATGGCTTCGTTTTGCCTCAGTTGGATAAAGGCATCCTCATCGGGAATTCAATTAGCAATGCAGTTTCCCATTGAAAGCGTGTGTCAAGGAAAACGACAAAACGGTTGCCAAAACCAAGTGCACGCAATTTCTTGTTTGGCAAGGCGAACTTCTATTTGAAACATGAATGAATGCTGCCTTTCGTAAGCTTACAATCTATATGGCATGCCTCACGCAAGTTGCCGAAAGTTAAGAAATAGTATAAATCACTAGCAAACCGGGGACAGCGTAATGCCCAAAGCTTTGAAGTTATAAGAAAAATAATGGAAAGCGTTCAATGAGTTAGAAAATGACACCGAATTTTTAAAATAATTGAAATTTCGGATACCTGCCCACTTTTCCTGAGCGAAGCCAACTATGTTTTAGAGAAACAGAAAAGCTTTTCGTTTAAAATTATATACAATATTCATTAAAAACAGATTTCGAGTTTGTAGACAATCCCTTTGGTCAAGTTGAAGCTTAATTAGCTTCACTCGTACGCTTGTTCTCAACTTTGCTTGATATGTGACAACCTAAAATTTAAAAATCGATTACAATGCGCATCTCCGACAATGAAATGCATTTTCTATGATGATTCAGTGTTTAAGAGGCGCTTACTTAATAACCAGAGACTTTCATTTGGATTCACCAATGGGGACGTCAATGGCCAGTCAGTAATAAAAACAATATAGGAGAATTATCAGTCTTACTCGCAAATTTACTCAACAAAATTCAGCGAGTAATATGTCGATGACAATATCTACTTATGCAGAGGATTATTCTGTCAACAGAGGCAATAAAGTCGTGCGATGAAAGTCATGACACTTGTAAGGAATTGCTACAAGCCTTGATGCAGTTGTGGATGCAGTATCAGTTATAGCTGCTGCAAAATGCCGAAACTTGCGAAGCAATTATAAGCAGTCGCAAATCGGCATTAACTTTCGTAGTAAAACTTTCATTCGATAACGAATTAAGAGAACTAAAATCTAAAGAAATCTTTTGAGAAATTCATTTTTTAAAGAATTTCAAATTATTAAAAACACGAAAAATCTTATAATCATGATGCATAAATTCAATTATCAGTGTCAAGTGAAATCGCAAAAGCACAATTTATATAATTTTAAAACGACTTACCTTTCGTTTGACTCCTCAAAATATATTTTTTGTATTAGATTACAGTAAGCTTGACGACATCTATTAACTTTTGACGATTTTTGCTTTAGTTTCTGTGTTTTCATGCATTTTTCAGATTGAGATTTTGTTCCGTGTGTCCATCGAAATCTGTAGAGGAAAATATTTTAAAAAAACACTTATGAAACATTTTAAGACTGTATAAACAGAAAAATTTAATGGATCCATAAATTTCGAGAGGACTCTTCAGTTGCCACATGAAGATTTCTGCTATTACTTCGTACAGCGATGGTCGATTAGGGTATATTTTAATTCACACAAGAATTTACGAGGAAGATCAACAGCCACAGGAATCATCCAATATCCATATTTCTAAGGTTATTCGTAATCTTTTCTAAAATAAAGCACCAATTTATAATGCACTTTGCATCTTTATTCGGGCAACAAGTGTCTGTTTCATCTTAATATTTCCAGGAAGGATAAAATATTGCTAATTGTCGTAATAAGTAGTGATAGCTCATCGGCCGAAAATAGAAAATTGCACTTTTTCTTTCATGATGGACCTTTTTGTTTCTACAAAAAATTACCTTTCGTTCGTGTTTTTAGACGAAGTATGTTAACCGAAATTGTTTGGAGACTGGTAGCTGCAGTTTTTTCCAAGAACGTCGTGTTTAGTGGGCAGCTGTGCCGCAAATTTTAAACATTAATGTAAATGGTTCAGAGTATTTGGTGTGAAAAGTACAGTCATATTAATCTATATAAATATTCTATTGTGGCAAACACAGTCAGAAACTGGCAAGGGATAACTTTTAAAACTGTGCTTGTTCTTTGTTTCTGAATAAACAATGCAGTTGTGCATGCTTGCGCCTCCTTAGCATTTGATCTTCCAGTTTTTTTCTGTGATTTAATAAACGTTTTCTTGCTTGCATTGATGCTCATTTATCAGTCAGCACTCACAAACTAAAGGTGCTGACCCGTCATTAGGAATAGCATGAAAAATGTTTTCGATATCCGACCGCCTCCTTTTTCGCCAAAAATCTGCAGATTTCTTTGTTTAAAAGTGTCCCGAGCATTCAGCATACACAAGAGATCGCAGTAACAAACCCAACGATAGGATATACGTAAACCTGAGATTTTGACCACGAACTCACTTTTTGCAGATCGAAATGAGTGAACTTCGTAGGATGAAATTCTATACTACGAGCATAGAATCCCACACAGTTTAAAAAGAAATAAATGCTTCGTTTCTCGTTTTTCCATTATTTTGTGAGGCTTGTAAGTACAAGCAACAGGCTTTCTTTTGATTGCATCGACAGGATCGTAACATGAATTATATTCTTCAGATTATCACATGTTGCCAGGTCGGTAATATGAAATCTTTAGCATATTCTTTCGTATATAGTGAAAAACAAAACTCTTTAACCACCGTTTTTGCATGACAAAATGCTGGGGCAAGGGATCTATGAGTTGACTACGTAAGCTACTTTTTCCGCGAGTAAAGTCCTCTTTCAGCAAATGTATTGATGCATATTTTCGCTATCAGAATAGAATCAATTTCAGATCATCTTTCAAATAGAGGTGCAGTTTTCACGGCTTTCAGTGTGTTTGATCGATTGCTCACAACTGTTGACTTTGTGTTATGCGTTTATCAGAATATGTCAAATAATGTAGTCCGTTAACCTATTTACAGGCCACTGGAAAATATTTCTCATGCACATTACTTTTCGGTCACAGCAGTTGCCTCACCCAAACATTAAGACACATCGCCGAGGAATATATGCGACCACAAAGAAAGTTTGCAAACGTATCCCTTAAATCCACAAATACCTTTACTTCGAACAAGGCATGCCTTCAAAAACGCCGACGTAGGTCTGCAGTCTTTAGCTAGTTGCAAGTTCTCCCTCAGTTTTTAATGGGTCGTATTTATCTACCAGTTTGTACTCTAATGCTCCATCCTCAGATTGTAAACTCACATAGAATGTCCGTGATAATACTAAGGTCATACAACCGGCCCAATTGCAGTGACTTGATATCCCGTAAAGTACGTTGGCACACCTTTCATTATTAATCTCAGTTTTCGTTGATGATTTATTTGACAGTAATGCAATAGTAATTAGAAAGGACAGTAAAACATCGGGATTTTAGGCACACGGGTTCTAGCGGACGCTAGTACTGCATTTTATGAAGTACTGGGCATAGAATTACGACTCTGAATTTAACTGAGCTACGGACCATTCACGTTGCTATAAGCAACCTACTCGCTTGCACCCTCCTTCCGTAGATAACAATAAATAAATAATTTATAATGTTGCATTTTGTAACTCTCCCGATTTTCGATAGTAATGTACGCACCGCTGCGCAAGTAGCATTTTAGACAGTCTTTAAAACAGGCAAACGCCAATCTACAAACTACTATTGCTTCTGTATAAAGTTTGAAACATTTTGACGAGTAATATTTTGAAAACATTCAAAAAGAGCATTTCCGGCAAAGGCTAGTTGAATGACTACATTTTGTAGCGTTTTAGTTGATGGCATGTTTTCCCCTAGTGTAGAGCAGAAATATGTGTGAGGAAACAGTATTTTTTGAGGTTTCGCCCACACCAAAGTTTCTCAGCCCACTGCATAGTTTAGGTACAAATGGCACAATTGTTTTAAGGCCTCTAAAAGGAAGATTTCTTTAGCATATTGCAAGTTGCTGTGCTATTCTATCTAAACTGCTTTGAGAATAAATCCTAAATAATCAACAGGTATAAAATATGCACTTGGCCATATACTGGCAATAAGAATGGATAATGAAGTCTACGACGTCTACTTAAATTAGAGTAAATATTGCCGAAAATAATTTTGATTTCGTTCTTAGCAAATTGAATTCGTGTTGGCTTTCCATGTCTAATAGCTTTACTTTTCTTTTTATTTCCCAGGGGAAGCGTCGTCTTCTTTGGTCCTCTCTCAACTTGAAGTAAGTTTCTGTACACTCACTGTGCAGCATATACCTACTTTTATTTTTTTATTTAACCAGAATATTTAATTTGAAAACGCGGAGCATTATTTAAAAGAATATAATTTTTTAAAACATCTTATAAAATTAAATTAAAGTTTTCAAAATGGCCATATCAATCATCTAACTGTAATCAATTACGCGCGTATTTTTCATTTTGGAAACGGAAACTACTTAGTTTCAGCTAGCTTAAACAAAAGGAGAAACAAATTATCGTGGTTTTTTTGGGTCAATAAATTTCCTTAGTTCGTAAAAATATATCTTTATTTTATGAAGTCTGTGTCTCACAAATTTTGGCAACCATTTGCGGGTCGAAAAAATTCCGGTGGTTTGTGATCATTTACGATTACTTAATGCAGTGCTACGGCATAAATATTACTTGTGTGTATTCCAAAAGTAAATAAGTTTTATTTCATATCATCGACTTGCCCTATTCTGAGCTAATTCAATATTTGCAAAAAATTTAGAATCAACGCTAAATTATGCAAAAAACTTACGGGCCAAATAAGTGTATTCGTTGGTATACAATGTCCCAAAAATGCATATACATTTAAAAAAGTTATGAACTTGGTGTTCATTATAATCTACTTATTTTTAAAAATCCAAAAATATTAACAAGTATTTTCTGTTTGTTTTTTTACTGCATTTGACTATATTTTAAATAATGTAATGAAGAGAAGCCACTGAACATAAATGCGCCCATAAAGCAAGCGAATTTTTTCATGCTGTGAGCGATTCCATCGCTGCGCATTTTCTGCAGTGTCTGGATAAAACTGAACGTCAGTTTGAGAAACTGCAGTAAAAAGAACAATACAATAATACTGGTCAATAATAAATTGAATATAGGCCAAGAATAAAGTCATTTAAAATATGCGTACCATTTTGTGACATCCTGTAGTAAGCTCTATTGTTATTGGGACGTTAGTTTGTAGTACTAAGTGCCTAAGCTTTAGAGCAGGACTTGTCGAGGAAAATTGGAGTTTAAGCAGGTGGGTATTTTCGAGCTGATAAAGCCGCTATATGGCATGCTATACATCCACCACCTTAATGTATATGGTACAAATCTTCTTTTAACCTTTCAGGATGTCTTCATTTCCGAAGCATGTGAATTTTTAGCTCACAACCGCTTTAGCCTTTCCATACATATTTTTAAGTGATAAATTCCGCCTTCCTTTTGTTTCAAATGTCTTTTTGAGTGTCACATATTCCAGGCTATCTTGCTAAACCGAAGTCAGCTGCTTTTCTTTTGCGTCTGTTGCAGAAACTTCCACTGAAGGACTTTTCATCTGAAATCCGCGCAAACATGGACATCAAGTTGTTTATCAAAGAGGCCACTCTTCTGCTGGACCTCCAGGCCTCCTCATTAGAAGACATTATCCATGAGATGTTGGTTGCCGTCTTCAGCAACAACACGGGCGCCAGTGGAAGCTTCAATGGAGACGTCATAGAGCACAATTTGACTTCCGGGGGTGGTACCGGTGGCGGTGGCAATTCTTCAACGACCTTCAGGGTCACAACTGCAAGCAGCCCTACCGCGACCATGGAATGTTCGCATTTGCCCTTCGGCACATCGAACAGTGAACTCAACAGCCCTACCTCCGAAGCGCCCACGGTGGACTCCCTGATAGAAAAGGCCAAGAAAGCCCTCTTCCTGCAGATAACACTGAACGACCACTCATGTAAGAAAGTCGTAAAAACTTGAAATATTTTTCGAAGGCTGTTTTTTTTTGTTTAAAGGCATGGCAGAAAAATAATCAAAAGATATATGTGATATAAAATGATTAAATTTGTAAAAAATTGATAATCACTCGTAAACGGTGGTGTTGAAATACTTATTATTTTGCAGCCTAATCTCAGGTTATTTCAATCAAGTCGGGAGCTTTTTTCTGACCGCTTATAAAACAGATATTCCGTAAAAATTGGCTATTTGTGTACTATTTATTTTATTAATTGATTTGTATTCTCTTAAGAAATTTTAGTAGCTATTATAGAGAATGTGCACGGAAAGATTATTTATACACTACTTTGGTAGCAAATTACCCTTTTCTTAAACGTCGTACTTAAGGCAAGGGTACTTTGTGATTTTCACAAAGTTTCTAGATTGCTGACAGATGTTGAAACCTGAAGCATTTTTCCCTGGTCATTTAATTTAATTCCTTAGTGTTTTTCGTTAACTTCCGTCACTCATTACTTCCCTGATGTTGACTTTACGTCCTGTTTTTTATCAATTATTTTCAAATTTCTGCAAATATTCCCGTTCTTAAGTTGAGAAGTCAAGTTGGCAAACATATGTTTTTAGCAAATCATCATCAGGCCAGAACATTTGCAGGGTAATTCAAACTATACAGATGGACAGGATTAAATAGTGCAGTCTAATTAAAATTCATCATTTACGCGTCGCCCGCATGGCGAGGTCAGCGTGTAGAGGTTCGTGCGTCAGGGGAGGGGGGGGAGGGTTGGGGGGGTAATTGGGTTAGGTTGTGGGGGTTGATCAGAAGGCAGATACATGGGAGGATAATTGCTGTTATTTGCGCGCAGCGAACGACTGTCACTGGGGCGTGGGGGCAAAGTGCAATCGCCACCTGGCGTCGGGGTCGGCCACGGAAGTGCAAGGGCTTCTGACCTACGATCCTTGCTGTTGACAGTAATTCTGTGAGATTCAATACTGCTCTTTGTGCCCTCGTTATCTTACTTATGCAGCCAAAAGTAGCAGCTGATAAGCTGTCTCGAAATTTGTTGATATAAATAAATTCTGCTGTTTTTGCTTGCTTTCAATTTTGAAACCTACCGGCTAATACACTTGAATTCAAGTTTTCCAAGCCGCTTGATGCAGACATCTTGTCAGAGAAAGTGTACGCATTCCTCTACGCTGTCAGGAGAAGGTCGTATAGTCCTTAAAAACGTTTTTGACAGATTTGCGTCAGGCTGTATAGATAATAGGCTAACTTTATAAAATTTGGATCTGAAAAATGATAGTCGATCATTTTAAATTCGTAAAAAATATCAATAATAATATATTTTGCAAACCAAAATATACATTTTTTAAGTATAACATTTAATGAAGGCGTTATTTGCTACCAAACCAGTACAGAAAGAATTTTGTGAACATTTCATGTGGTAAATGTGCAGCTGTTATCCCAGAAACCCTGCATTCACATAAATTCGCCATTATTGAGGCGCTTCGACAGTTTTATAAGGCTAAAACATACAACGATAACAATTGAATGACATGTAGTTTACTACTAGATAAGCATTTTCAAGAAGTTCTCCCTGGTCACCTGGTCATTGTGGACTGTAAATACTGCAAACACTGTGCATCTATCACGCGTTTGTCTCAGATGACGGGTTCAAATGAGACAAGACAAATGAGAAAAGACCAGGAAAACTTTTGTTCTATCGAGCTCTCCTCTTCTTTTGAAGCGGTTCTAAGGACTCGTATGTTTTCTTATATTGACGTGAAGAAAACGTTAATTTACGTTTGTGTAAAATATCCTTGAATTTTTTAGGGCACTGACAATCAATGAGAAAGGTACGGTCCATTCACAGACCTTTTAACACAGTATGATGCTTAAATGCATTTCCTTTCAATAAAACCTCAAATCCTGCCTTAAATGACTTTTGTTTTTGCGATACAATACTAAAAACCTGCAAACATACCTAGCTTATGCTTCTTAATGAAAAACAAATAAAAATGTTCGTTATTTTTTCGTACATTTTCGAATACATCATACGCAGTATCCCAAAGGTGTTAAATATGAATGCAAATAAATCTATCTGGCATCGTAAACACATTTCTTATTTCAGATAGCCAAATCACCAATGAAACAGTTCATGTTACGAATTGTGTTTACTAAAACAGCTGCTTGAAACGACGTTGCATTAGAAAATAAATGTTCGTCAAGCGGCAGCCATCTTAACAGATAGCCTTTTATCAGTACCGTCGACAAACCTGAAAAAGCCTCTCACGCCAACGTACACAAAGACTACCCCTCATTAAATTTTTATCATTTGCGAATGAGTGCCTCCTTAGCAGCTAACTGACTTAATCGTCTCGTTGTGTCCTAGGCCTCACTCTTCAGCCCAGTCAGCAGCCCCACAGTGGGTAGTATTATTGGCATATGATCATTGCGGACAAAGGCAACGAAAATTGGAATGGCCAATTCTTCATTTTTAAACATTATCAGCTTATCATACTGAACGTCAGGTGATGGTCCCAGTGAAGTTCGAACTTGTACGCCGTTGAAAATAAGTATAACCGTCAAGGTTTGTAGTTACGCCCTCCTTGTCTAATGGGTTAAGTTTGTTCAGCGATGATACCCATGTAAGCATTAAGGAAGTCAAGTTAAGCGAACGAACGTTTTTGATTAATCCATCATCAGGCAATACAGTAATATAAGGGAAGGTAGAGTTAACTAAAGTTTCAGGCAAACCAATCAGTACTAACGAGGGGGAGACAGGGGGAAGACAGGTGTATAAGGATCAAGAGGATAAAGGGGATCAGATTCTAGTCTTAATTGGGGACCGAGAAATGAGGGTGGGGGAGAGGGGAAGGGAAAGGAGTCAGACAATTAGTTCAGGTCATCCAGTGGTCCTCGTCTCGGGTTTTGTTGGGTTGTGTGAGGACGCACAGTGTCAAATTCTTGAGACTGTGTTGGTGGCCCTTGGATGTGTTTGTGTTGACCCAATTGTGAAAAAAACCAAGACGTTTGGCGGAATTTGGACCCGCGCATCAGAGAAGTCCTTTGCCTGAGGCCAATGCTCTATCCACTAAGCCACAAATGCCCTGCCTCGCGTCATGAATTTAATCACACTTAAATCAATATTACCTACCCAATTTTACCGCACATATGGAATCCACCAATATGAAACAGCAAGCTGACTGCCCATGCAGGATTTCCTAAGCAATCACCGAGAATCCACCGCCGAACGCCACGAGTTTTTTCACAATTGGGTCAACTCAAATTAAGCAAATTTGCCAAACTTCCTAATAATTAAGTCAGCCTAGTACTCATTTTGGTGGATTCTAGATGATTTCTTACGAAATCCTGCTTAGGCAGTCAACTTGCTGTTCCGTATTGGTGGATCCCATATGGACGGAAAAGTTGGGCGGGTAATATCGACTTAAGTGTGATTAAATTCATGGCGTGAGGCAGGGCGTTTGTAGATTTGTGGTTAGATCATTTGCCTCCGGCAAATGCTTTCTCTGATGCGCGGGTTTAAATCCCGCCAAACGCCTAGAGTTTTTCACACTTGGGTCAACTCAAATTAAGCAAATTTGCCAAACATCCTAATAGCCGATTTAGATTTAAAATGTCGACCTTATCGAATTAACGCCCACCGATTGGTTGCGTTACAAATACAGAAAAATAAAAGGAAGTTTGTAGGTTTTTTTGTCCGATTTAAATGTGGTAACCGTTTTGGTAGTGTTCGGTAGGAGTGCAGCCTGACCAAGCAAGAGCAACCTTGCAGGCTCTCTTGAGGTGTCGTGCCTGCCGCCGACTGTCACAATGATTCCTTCGTCAACATGAGGACTGTCTTCAAGGTCATATGCCGTATCGCGGTTGTTGTGTCCAAGCGATGACCTAAACCGCCGGACAGGACACAGGTGCACGCAAGCCAACGCGCCTGCCAACTGGTCGTGTGACCTTCTCCCAAGCGCCTAATGATGCCACAAGCGAACATGTATGACAATACCTTATAAGTCACCTCTAAGACAGTGAGTTACATCACACGAACTGTGAGAACACAACAAGTCCGCTCCCAAGGCCTGCCTTACCCCAAAGTTGGGACATTTAGTGCGCTAATAATCAACCAGTGGCAACTTTCACCCGAAAAGCTCCTCAGTTTTTGTAAACAATAAACCATCTTCCGGGTGGATTCCAAAGTTACGCCCTTCTTGTGTTCTACCTAGGGAGATTCACGAGGGCACAACAAGACGTTGACCACACAAAGTGTTATCATTATAACAGTGTTTATTTGGGGTTTTAAGATGCTTTTGACGGAATTTTCATTTTTTGAGAATTTCCTCAGCAAAAAAGATGGTTCCTCGAATTTGCCATACAAATTTTCAAAGATAGATTGGTTAGGACAATTTCTTTGTCGAAAGATTATCTTTACGCCTGCAAATGTATACCGTAATTAATAAGGAAGAGTCGTAGGTAGAATTATGCCGTTTTCAGGGTTAAGGGAGATGGCTCAAGTCTGCGTCAAACATCTGAGCAGAGTCGGGGGAACTGACCACAAGAAAACGTAATAAGCTCCGTGTGGCTAAATAAATGACCTTCGGTCATGGCAACTGTGGCACCGTTATGAAGTTCTTTTATTACGCACAGAAACGCGCTGCGTAGCCTGATGCTAACCGCTTTCCTTGTAGCCAGTGAATGTTGTCTGATAAAACTTGACTACCTTAAGGTCAAGTTTTGTAGACCAGTCAAACATCAACTCGGGCATTCACGCGGCAATCTGAGCCCACATTGTGCGCTAGAATGTAACTGTTGACTTTCCTGATTTGGTACTTCTCTAACCATGCTGGAAGATATTCTCGTACTCTTTTGGAGGAATGCTGGCTGCTTCGACCAATACACTCTGCTCTACATGATCAGGTAAATAAATACATTGCATAAAATGGACATGACTTGTTCTTGCTCTCCTCCTGTAGGATCGAGGCAGTCGGATATAGTACATAGAAGTCTAATGCTGGAGATTTTTTGACATGGCTAGTTTGCTGATACCCATCGGACGTTTACCGTACCGACCCGCACGTTTTATTGAGATAATGATGATTTAAATGATCAAGTGTGAGGAAAATTTTCAGAAAGCAATGCTACACTCGCAAATTTACTTTTTTGGCGTTACAAATGGCAATTATCGCAACCTTAAGACATAACTTTTACTTTATTTGGGAAAAACTGCTTAAGGCTCTTTTTTACTTTCCCCCATATGCAGACTACCGCCTATGCAAAACCATAAAGGCAGTCTCGATAAATGACGATGACCGGATGCTTACCGACCAAAGTTGGATTTGTGCCCTGTAAGTTCGGGGTGTAAACACTCTCTCTCTGCCTGTACACACTGTTTTGTTCCTTCTGACATTTGTTGGTCTTTGTTTATGCGCCTGCCGCTAATAACAGGTATCTCTGTATCCTGTTAGTCAATACTTCAGCAGTGGGGACGTTATAACACCTAAAAAGGGTCCTTTAACTGATGCGAGACACGCACTCCAGCAGGAATTTGGTTGCTTGTCTTTGATCGTAGGTCCAACGTCAATTCCCTTATCCTGAGAGTATATATAACACAAACCACGATAAGCGTTATCAAGTTCTTTTAACTAAAGTACACAAAATCATTTTCTATTTGTATTTATTGCCTCTGGCTTTTCTTATTTACCGAATACGTTTCACTTCGCAGTTGTGTAATTTTAGATGGTTTACTTATTAAGCACGGCCTCTGTAGAGGCTTAGTATGGTTAAATAACCATGACAGATTCATCTGAAGTAGTTATTGGTATGATCGTGGTAATATCGTTTGAGCAGAGCCGCCTTGAATTTAGCCAACCCCCTGGGAGTTGACCTGTGGTAAATATGCCAAATGCAATGGTGCGATCCAGCGTAAAGGGAAAATTGAACTTACAACTCCGTGTTTAAGACAACGCCATAAACAAGTCACCCTGTTTATTACACAAATAGATAGGTTCATAAATCGGATTGCATAAAATAATAGTATATTTTACATAATTAATCGAACCATATTTCCAGTTAATCTTTTTTCGAGAACAAAATTTAGCAATTATTAATAACTGATGATGTTTTTTTATGGTTTTCAATTATCAATATATAGTAGGACATTGAGAATAGCCTGAAATGTCAAAGATAAGTCCGAAATGTGATTGCTACCAATTGAACTTTGCTATCACACAAATTTTGTCTTAAAAATGCGTCCAACTGATTGCATAAGCCCTACATTTTGTGACGCAAAACTAATCTACATAACATTGAAGACAAAATTCCTGTATTAAATTTTTGGTCCATATAGCGTCCTGATTTGTACACTTTCAAATCTGTTCTAGGCCCTCGCGAAGTTTACTGGGCAACGACATTAGCATGCAGCTAATTAACAATGTTCATGTCAAAAGTTGTTTTCTTAACTCAAAAGCTTACTCTTGATAAACACGTTCCATTTAAGCATATTTTCTAATAAACCCTTAGGCCTTCTAATCACAGTCAGTTTTGAAGGACTGCGCCGAAATATTTTAGACTACATTCATAAATTTTAAGATTCTCACAAATTAATTATTTTTATTTGGCGGGCATTAACCGATGTTACGTTATAACTCTGGAACTAAAATGTTTAAAATGCTGAAGCTGCGGAAAAGGCAGTCGCTTCCAACTGTGCAGTAATGGGCTAAAAGTAAACTTCAAGTTGAAAGAGTCCATACATCTTCCTAGCAGTCTATTCTGTGGAGTTGTTGATAGTTATTTTCTCGAAAACGAATGCTTTTGTTCTCCTCTAGCGATGGCAAAGAAGGTTGTTCATCTGTAAGGTCATACAATTAACATGCTTAAGCTGTGCTGAGGCCAGAAATTTATTAAAGCTCTGACATCTTAACGAATGTAATTCTAAAATCTTTCTAGGCTTCACTGCGCTTCACTCGGAAGAAGATTTTTTTTCTTCTCAATCAAAAAAATAGAGTTTTCTATGGTAGGCACGATAGTTTTGTCTCTGGGAAGCGAGATTAGGTGTGCGGCATTACCTTAGTTGTGGTAGGCAGAATACTGGAAGTATACATATTATCAAAGACTACTGTATCTATCCGATTGGTTAGTTCTGAAAGTATCTGCCTGTTCTGATAGAATGCGCCTTGGCAATTGTTGAGCAAGCGTCTGTCACAGAAAGACAAATCATTGACTCCATAATGTTTTGTCGATATACAAGCCAAATACAAGTTCACATTTGGAAACTATTTAAAATGTATATGCATATGATGGGTTTGAAGCAACGCACTTTGCGTAAAGGCGACGTTTGCCGTTTATGCCTTAAGTCATTGACCCTGGGTTAACGTAATTCAGCAGTAAAAGTTGTGCTTATTGACAGTTGCTGATGAATGTTCATTGATCGCTGACGGCACTTACTCGATCCACTCTATCTTGGGGTTCATTACCGAGCCATACCAGTGGACGCACTGTGTCTAGTAGCCTAGGCAGATAGCATTGCGGAGGCGTGACTTCCGTTGGTGTTCGGTGAACGCTCATCAACGATGACTTAATGGTTGGGGTGTTAGACTTCTGATTTAAACATCACGATTTCCAGCCTCTTGTGATGCATCACTTGACATTGGGTATGACTGACTGATGATGACTATTAAGGCTGAAACGGTCACTTCATTCACCCTTGTGTCTGTAACCAATGCAAAAGTGCATCTTTTGGACCGGAAAGGGAGGGTAAAGTCGCTCCAAATTTGACCTGCTAATGATGTTATAAATCATATATTATATCAGTTATAGTGTTATGTATTATCCAAAAAAACTGTGCTTGTTTAACATTGTCAACAAAATTCATGATGCGGTTGGTACAAGCAAGCACAAGTCTCTCTTCCTTGAGAGCAGCTATAAAATAGGAAGATGAAAACTAAACCGTCACAGTGGATATGGAGATCAGTTACTGAACCACTGCGTGCCTCGAAAACATATCAGTTTCTGTATTTTATTGCATGTGGTCATACGTGAGGTGGATGCTGCTTTGCCGCGTGCGAGTTGTTTATTGCCGTATTTTCATCTCCCGGTCGCAGATTACTAGGGTGATAATTGAGCTTAAACTTGGATTGCTGCTGGAGTACATAAGTGCTTTTTGCCCACCCCCCCCCTCTGTGCTTGCGTGTGGTCACCGGAACCTTGCGTAGATAAGACCGAATCGCGCACAAAGATCACATCCGCTGCCAGCATCAGCTAACCAAACTGGCGAGAGGAATTAGCGCGCCAATTATCAGAAAGAACGCTGAAATTGCGGCAAGTACCTACGGGAATGCGGGCTTAAGGTGCAGTGCGGTAATCGAACTCCAAGGAAGCCATATAGCAGCGCTTGTCATCTTTTTTTAGCCTTGCCTCTGTTATCGAACTCGAACAAAAATTTGAAGCCACCTGTGAGCAACGCTGTCGTTACACTAAGAACCACCAATTCACAGTGCATTATGCAGTTGTGTAAGCGGCTGTGCACATTAACTTTCAAGTGCTTTTAATTATTAACCCAAGAAATGAGAATTAACTTGATGGCATCCTAATGAACGTATCTTTTGCGTTTGTGTTTTGTTTTCGGTGAAATCAAGGAAACATTTCCAAGCTTATATTTTACAAAGTACCAATCAAGAGCGTCAGCTACGCAAAAACCCTCTCTGGCTTGTGGGTTCAACTCCCAACGAAGCCGCAATTTTTTTAATAAATGGATCAGTTGAATTATTGAGTCTGCCAAACCCCTAATATTCATAATTCTCAGGTGTTAATGAAAAATCTCCAGCCAAATGATCGTAAAGTTAAATGACTGTACCATCTTACAGTACGTGCCAGAATTCATGCAACAGGACGACATATGCGAAAGATTGATACTTTTGCGCTAATGGGCATTGACTCAGTTTGTGATACTGATTACCGTGAAGTCTATTCTGAGGTTATTTCAGTCATGAGAGGATGCGTGCTTTTTAACAAGCTTCGTTATGAACGTATGTACTGTACAATGTAATACCTTCAATGGTATGCGTTTTCATCAACGCTCTTGATTGCCTTTATAAATTCAAATATACTTTATACAAAAACTGCATGAAAAAATGATTTATTGTACTTGGTAAGCAGCATATTATGCCTTCTTTAAATGTTATACTCATGGAAAGTGTATCGTTCGGTTTTGAAAAGAGCTTTAACTTGCTGAATAATTTTGAAACCTATTGATTGCTATACTCGAATTAAAGATTAACAAACTGCGCACTGTGTATTGCCAGCTTACGGAAAAGCATGTTTTAGCTACAGTTTGAGGAAAATGTCTCATAGTTCTCACAAAATATTGCAGTAGATGGGGAGCATGCTTTATACAATATGGGCAGCATTGATAAATTGACGGATACCATGAATTGTGCATGAACGCCTCACAATCGTTTATAAGCTCACAACTATACATTTTTCTAAACCAAAAGATACCCTTTTTAAAGTATAAATTTTAAAGAAGGCGTTCTTTGCTACGAAACCACAACAAAAAATAATTTTTTATTACATTTTTTCCATAAAATTTATTTGAATTTATAAAGGCATTCAAAATCAATGATAAAAACGCATAATATATAAGTAATTAATTTTTACAGTACATACGTTCAGAATGAAGCTCGTTAAAAAGCCCGCATCGTATCATGACGGAATAAAATTTAGAATAAACTACTCGATAATCAGTATTGCAACCGGCGTCAATGCCGTTTAGCAAAACACTGTCAATCTTTCGCATACGTCGGCATGTTGCACGGTTTCTGGCGTGTACTGTACGTGCAGAAATATTTATATTGCTAGGCAGAGTGGAGCCTCGGATGACGAGCTGGCGAGCCAGTAAAAGACAATTTTTGTGATTGACGAGCTCCTACTCAATTAAAGTGCCGTGTGTGTTCCTGTGTTTTGCCACCAGGGCGTGGGCCCCTCGGTTGGCAGCATCCAATATATGAACTGGTGCAGGCTGATTGGTAACTTTTGCAATACGTGTTCATCACATTACGAACTCAGTGCCGACACAGATTAAACACGTTAACCTAGGTTCCGCAGTTCTATAATTCCCGTCAGACTTTTGCATTCATATGTTAATAAAATTAATACACGATGCATGTTTGGAGAAAAAATAATGCGGTTGTCAGGGCAGGTAGAAAGGGGGAGGTAGACAATCGGGTTAACATCTGATCAGCCTTAGAGGGGACTGGAAGTTGATAGAGGTGATTAGCTGCTGGCTATTGGATTAGCAGCTTTTGACCATGGTGCCAAGAAGAAGTTATTTTGAGCGCACAGGACCGGTCGGCGGAGTCTGATGCCGACCGCTTCTGCCGTAGCCAAGAAATTTTTAATAGCTTGAGGGTACCTTGTAGATGACTCTGAAGTCTTCTTTTGCATCCACCGGATGGTCTGAGTCTACCAGGTGTGTTGGAATGGAACTGTTTACGCCCTTTAGTTGGCCCTTTCCTTACCCTGCTGGTATGCGTTCTTAAACTCCTTTGGATAAACGCTGGCTCATGTGAACAATGTATCCTGTCCCAGAATAGCAGGTGAACGAATATCTGCAGATGGAGGTGGTTTGGGCTGGCACTTTGTCGCACGAATTAGGAAAGGGTATAAACAATGCCATTCTAGCGCACCTGGTAGGTTTAAACCATCGCATGTTTGCAAAAAGGGCTGAGGAGTGATCTTCAAGGGGCCTTCAAGCTGTTCAAAATTCCTTGGACAGTGTATGTTGGCTATCGCAGAAGCGGCCACCATCAGGCTACGCCAACCGGTCCTGTACACCCAAAAGAACTTTGTCGAGGCACCATGGTCGAAAGCCGCTAATTCAACAGCCAGCAGCTAATCACCTTCACTGACTACCAATCTCCCCTAATACTGATCACATGTTGGCCCCGATTCTCCCACCCCCCTACCCCCTGCTCTCAAAACCGCATCATTTTTTCTACCAACCCGCATAGGTTATTTACTGAATTACCATATAAATGTAAAGGCCTCATGGGAATTTAATGAAAACAAACGTTGGTTAGCCAATTCATCTTCTGAATTACAGTACAATTTGTCATCTAAATGGCTGTTGAATAAAATTAATAAATTTATTCACCAAAATTGAACCAGCTTTTGGTAGGAAACAAAAACGGGACGTCCATCGTGAAGCCCAGCTTACAAATAGGCAGAGGGGGTTGCACAGAGCCAGTTACTAAGCCACAAAACGCCTCGGGTTCCTGCATTCTTCGTTGCAGGTGGCCATTCGTGCATGCTTGCCTGCCAGTGAGTAGTTTAGCCCTGTCATAGCATCCCCCTCTCCCCAGTTTTAGATTATTTCTGCGATTATCCTGCTTAACGTGGAGTTGGTGACACATCCAGTGCAAGTGCTGTTCGCGCTCGCAACCCCCGCCCCCCCCCCCCGCTCCTCCACCACCCCTTGTGATTGGTTGACTGCGATTCGATGCGAGACCAAATCCCGCGTCACCTGGGGTGGAATTATCAGTCACGCGAACAAAACTCGCCCCCGCAGCCAACACATCAGCGAACCCAAAAGGGAGGCGAGTGAGAGAGAGAGAGACATTTATCGTGCCAATTATCAAGAACGGCGCAGTTAAAGTGTGGCAATTAACCAGTGGGGATGCGATTAATTGTGCAACGCGGGCGGCAACCACATTCCAAAATGCTGTCGGCGGTTGTCATTCGTTTTTTTGAAGCTGCCTCGGATGACGCATTCGAGCGAGGCCTGTGTTTGTGAACACTGTTCTCGTATAACATTGATAACATCTCATGCTCAGAATAGTATCCAGTTATGTAGGCTTATATGTCAACTAAAATGTATCCCAGTGGATGAAAATTAACCAAGCATTTGCATTCGTGAACTTACTTTTACTATGTGCTTATTGCCTGAGGAAATAGTTTCATCTTAATAGATTACAAAGTATTAGCCTTTAAAACAAGGAATGCGTACATACAGTATGGCGAGTGCTGCAAGAAACATTCTTCAGTGTGAAAAAGACCGGTAATCACTCGCAAACCAACATTGAGGGTAGTTACAATACTGTTTATCATGCAGTCTTATTTCAATTATTTTCAGTCACGCTAGGATGCTGACTCTGTGATAAGCTTCTTTCTGACCCCTGCAAAAAATTTGATTCTTTAAAAAAAGCCTACTAAAATAGCACGCACTGTTGTCATTAATTTTGACCGCTTTTTTAAATTCAGATATATTTTGTGGAAAGCATGCACGAAAAAAACACTCTTGTACTTAATTGATAGCTAATTACGACTTCTTTAAGTTTTATTCTTAAAGGAAGGGTTTCCTTCGGTTTAAAATACCATTCTAATTTTGAGTCATTTTCACAAATTTGCGGTGTCCATTCATAAAACATCGTATCCATCAATTTGCTAATGCTGTCCCTGAGATATACAGCATGATCCATGTCTATGGCGAAATTCTCTGAGAGTCATGCAATCACTTCCTCAAACCGTAGGCTAGAACGTACGTACGTAAAACTTGAATTCAGTTCTAGCGGTCGGTAGCGTTCGAAATCACTCGGCAATTACAAAGTATTAGCCCACGAAACAATGAATACGTACGTATTTCTCGGTCGCGTCTACTGATAGCAATGTAATATAGGTACAGCCGTAGGACAAACCCTCCCCTGTGTATGTCACTTTAGAAACGCTGCCTCAGAACAATTTGCACGTATATAAAAGTTTTGATTTCATTTATAACGAATGATATATTAATGTCTCGGTAGGGTCATTTCCTGCTACCATGTAATGTTTTTCTTCAATCTCACACTATTCAGTTATAAAAAACAGATCGAAATTGCGAAAATTTTTGTTGTGTAGTAAGGCGGCTTTACTTCAAAAGACCGGATGCAGTTTTTAAATTGCTAATCTTCAACACCCGCAGGCATGGTTTAATGGCTGGTAAATACAAAACCTGCGTCAAGTTGGATTCAAAATTATGTATCTTTATAGCCCGTGTGACACAATAAAGGCTTTTTCTAATACGCGGGTTCAAATCCCGCCGAACGCCTCGAGTTTTTTCACAATTGAGTCAACTCAAATTAAGA